>PYUH01004047.1:1272799-1296086 GCA_016808085.1 Suaeda aralocaspica
GAGTCCACCAGTCCACTAGTTAATCAAGATCGCTTACAATTACAATGTATGATCTAGCTAGATTAGCAGTAATGTTACCTATTGCACTAAGTATTAGTGGACATGTGTAATAGTAAAGTATAAGACAAATCGGAGGTGCTGAGAGTGCATGTGGGAGAACAATGAGCATAATAGAAGTAGGAACTATAAGATAATAACAAGAAGTATTAATTCTTGATGATAATGATGTGGTGTGTTCTTTGTGCTTTTTCCCTCATCCTATTTTAGGAATAACCGCTTCTTTCATAGCCATTTTCTTTCCTGTTGAGTTGGACTCCTTTTGGAAGTATGGGCTCACGGGAGGGAACAGAGGCAAGAAGGGGGGGAAAAGGGGGAGCAGAGTGGGAGGACGGATCTGTCGAACAGGTGGGAAAACCAACTTCCACGTTCTTCTCCTTATAGACGCTCTTGAGAATATCTTCCTTTGACTCCTGAATTGCGGGCCCATGTCATCTGACCGAGTGCAAACCTATAGCTGCTAGCTGAGTACCTGTATAAGCTAGTAACCAAGCTGGATTATAAGTTGGAAATTTCAGCCATAACAATTTGCCCCAACTTGTGAAGCTTGAAGCGCCAGTTTCCAGGATTGCAAGTTACTGTTTAGTCAGGATTATAAAGTAAGACACAAAAGACAAGAAAAAAAGGGAAGATTAGATGAATTAAGATCCCTTCAAATAAAGAACTTAATATGCTTGAAAATAGGAAAAAATATGAAAAGATTTAGGCAATTAGGAGATCAATGCAAAAAAATAACAGTTTATCCTTTTGTTTTACCCTTATCAATACCTTCAATCTTAGTGACGCTTCCTCAAGAGGGGGAGTAAGTAGGAGGAAGTTCGTTACCAGGGATGGAAGTTAGGACATTTCTCCTTTAACTATTGGACCATGTTTTTTGTTTTTTGTTGGACCAGGCCAGGGGGCCAATTTAATTTGCTGCTGTTGTTACTTTAATTTCTGTGATTTGAAATTATTGCTTCGTTCTTGCTTATACTGTCGTTGTGTTCGTTACACGATATATGTGTAGTCTATAGTGCGAGACGAAAGTGAGGGAAATGTGAATGCATATTTGGTATCGGAAAGTGGTTGATTAGTTGGTTTAGATCAGCGGATGAATTTGATGTCGTGTTGGTAGTGTGATTGCTGGGGTAGGTCAAGCTGTTATCCACTGGCCCCTTGATAGAGTGATAGTTTGAACGGCGTTTGGGCCTCCCAGTTGCTACTCTGTGGAGTTTCTGGACTCCTAGGTGGCCTATATGGGTGCCTTTGATAATTTGGTGGCTTAAGTTTCGAAGGGTTTGTGAGAAGGCCGGAGCATGTCACACGTGGGAAGATATCGCAAGCTAGCTGCGTAACTGTCTATGTATGGTCTAACAGATTCGCCAGTAATATCCGGGCTAAGGATTATGTTTGCTAATGACCTTCCCCGCTTGTGCGATCCGCATTCTCCTCATGGAACTCCTTTAGTGTTCTTGCCATTCTTCCTTTTCTAGGCCATATTTGGGAGTATGCCTTACCTGACATTTTAAAGATATCCTCGGAATGAGTGTACCTGGATGCCTTGAACCAAAATCTTCTCGCTTCTAGTTGTTCGTGGCAGGTATTATGTTGGTAGGTAGTCGCCAAAGAGCTTGATCCATGATGGTCGTGCCGGTGGTTCTGGGTTGGTCGTGGTTAGCAAAGAATTGATTTTTAGGTTTGGTTTTTATAGAGGGGTTAGCTAGGTGGATTATGGGTATGGATGTCAAGTTGTCTTCCTAGGGGTTGATCCTAGGTTGGCTAGGACGTCAGTTGGGTCTGTTCTGATCTTTGGTATCTGGGTGATTTTGAAGGGGATGAAGTAGGTTGCTGCTTGTTTGGCTTAGCTTAACGTAGCTTGTCATTTTGGAATTCTTAGTGTGAAATTTCCGGCGGCTTGGATGACTATGAGATGTTGTTCGCTGGATATCTCCAAACTTAGCCATCGCCTTGCCTGCGATCAAACGCATCATACTTTTCTTAGTTGTTGGTCGCTTTGAAGTCGCAAGCGATGGGTCGTACTATCTTGTCCCCTTGTGGCGACTGTTATTAGTCTATACCTAAACCCGGCACCTCTGAAGTGGAGGAGCTATATACGCACATTTTCATAATGGTTGGCTTGTATGGACTGACCTCCTTTCATCTCAGTCGTGCAACTGGTCTAGGTCAGGGACTAAAGTTCAGTCAAAAGTAGCTGCGATTGTGACTGCTTGAGTTCTTGGTGGTATCGGATATTGTAACTGCTCAATGTTATTGCCTACTTTGCATTCTGCCAGATAACTCTGGCCTTTTAAACACAGTTTATAGGATAGTAGTCACGGTAGTATAGGATCAGACTCAAATAATGTCAAGTTTTTAGCTATTGTAATAGTGCAACACGCCGTTTTTTGTTTTGTGAAGAATACCTAGTTTAGATCTAGAGTGATTGCGTAGTAGAGAGTTTTTTTTTTCCTCCTCTTCTTTTTCTCCCCTTCTTTTTTTTTTTCCTTTCTTCTTTTTTCTTCTTTTGCTTTTTTTTCTTCTTTTTTTCTTTTTTTTTCTTTTTTTAATTTTTTTTTTGATTTTTTTTTTTTTTTTTTTTTTTTTTTTCTTTTTTTTTTTTTTTTTTTTTTTTTTTTGTTTTTGTTGATTTGTTTTATTTTGCTTCAATCTAGATCTCTTGTTTACACCAAAAATTACACGTCATTGATTCCTTTTTCTCAATTAATTTCCATTTTGAAAGTAATTTCAATTTCATTCACATCATAAAGTTTTTTTTCCTGTTTTTTACGATTTTTTTCCTGATTTTCAATTTTATTCACATTATTTTGAATTATTGTGACTTTTTCCTTGATTTTAATTTCATTCGAATCATTTTGATTTTCTGTTATCTTTTTTACTAAATTTTAATTTCCTTTACATTATTTTGACGTTTTCTTTTATTCACATATATCCTGAATTGTGTTGCTTGTTAAAATCTTTACATGTAGTATATGAATTACTACATTATGCAATGTGTTTTTGATTTAATTGGAATTAGACTAAAGAAGTTAGAGAAATAGAGAAAATTGGGATGATTGTAAGGGTTATGTTTCTTTACTGATACCAAACAACTAGGAATGGTAAAACTTTATATCACCATTTCCCTTCTTAATTCTTTTCCACTCCATTACCTTTACTAATGTTATACCAAACACCTCCTAAATGATGTTAAGTGTTCGAAGTAATGATCCAAAGCCTCGAATTAAATATAAAAAAAATTGCTATTATATTTTTTAATGATTTGAAACTAAATTTTATTTTAAAAATTAATCAACATCCACATGACTCATTCTATATAGGATTCAATCTCTTTATGAACATTAGGTGTAGATACGAAATCGTGTCTTCTTAAAATGATAGAGCGATGATAATCCCCAAACCTTACCGTATACTGAAAGCCGAGAGGAGCAATGAGCAAGAGTTTCCAAGCCGAAGCCTCGAAGCTAAATTATAGAAAATCATGCCAAAATGAGTTATAATTTTTGTTAAAATGATTTTTCAAAATAAATAAATTATTTAAATAGAATTTTGAATCAAAAACATTTTGAAACAAAACAATACTCAGATTCCCGTGCTAATTTGCGCTATAGCGCAAGTCATAACCTATTGTGCAAGTCAGATTCTTGTGCTAATTTGCGCTATAGCGCAAGTCATAACCTATGCCATAGCGCAGATGCCCTACTTCGCCACCTCACAGTTGCCTCAAAGGCCCCACCTCATATTTGCCTCAAAGGCTGCACTATGGCACATACTTCACACTATTCCACAGTCCCTCTAACCATTCAACCCAATCCCCACCCCCTCCCCCCACTAACTTCTTGTGCCATAGCGTAGGGTATACCATGTACTATAGACTATAGTACAGGAAGCTAAGGGCTAACTTCCCACCATCCCACAATCGACCTGCGCCATGGGGCAGCAAGGGATCTCCATCATAGCATAGGGTCAACAACTGCCCATTAACCGTCAGTCTTGTGCACCATAGCATAGGTCAACCCTTGTACCATAACGCAATTTTGACCAGTCCATCCTACTAACCCACGATTCACTTGCGCCATGATGTAGGACTTCACCACCAGCGCCATAGTGCAAGTCCCAAGCTGTGCTATGATTGGCATGAAGTTCTATAAATAGTTTCATTTTTTCAAAACAAAGGGAACAATTTTTTACCAAATGTACTTCACAAACTCTCTACATGCTTTTGAAAAACACCTCGACCACCGCTCAATCAAATCTTCATAACATTTTACATGTCAATCCGATTCCCAGTTTTTTAACACAATCATCCTCAAACATATAGCTATGTCGTGTCAAAAAATTGTTAGTATATTCCAAGTTTATATTTCCACAACACATACAACAATATAGAATTCATTTTCAAGAACCGAAACTAGGCAGTCACTGTGGACGTCTAAAAAATTCCATGAGTCAATGTTATGTTCTTTAGACCATGGGAAGGGCCATCACGTAGGGTGAGTATGCTTAACTTGGAACGAAGATCCAATAGAGGCCAAAAATTGCACTCCATAGAGTCTTACGGACTCAAATAGTCGCGTTCTCACCGGCCAAGGTGGGGTGCGTTAGTTTTCCACGGTTAGGTCGTGCACTGGAGTCATGGGATCGGGGCGAGGTTAGGAGTATGAAACTCCCCCATTCCAGGTGGTTCTCTACTATATTTCTTTTGTAATCTCATCATACAATATATATCAAGCAATACACAACATTTTAGTCCTTATGGGTGCACACAAGAGTGCTTACTAGGCGCGTTTGATTTAATGCACACTTTATTGGCTAGATATGGTGATCACTTTATTTAAGTCATGTTTGAGCTTATTCAAGATTCGAGTCTTTATGTCTCATGTGGTTATATGTGGTAGCACTAATCCGGTCTTTATTATTCTCCTAAATCTAAGTGAAAAGTCGTCATCATGGATTATGGACAACAACAATCACGTAAATATGGAAAGCGACAAAACATGTTGGAAAATCTTTAAAGCTTATGTAATTAATCATGCCATTTACAAGGAACGTTAAAGTCATGTCATCATGCTTACAAAGATTTTAAAACATGTAATCATGCCCAACAACAAGAAAATTTAAAACAAGCTACATAATCATGTAAGCATGAAAGAAACTTGAAGATGGAGATGAATAAGCTTGAAGTTGATAATAAACTTGAAGATGATGACTTACGATGGCCTCATATTGAACTCCTTGTATGCTAGCATAAAAAAGATCTTGGAAACGACCTTAGAATCCGAAACTCAAGACCTTAAGAATCCAAAACCCAAATAATGACTTGAAAGTAGTATGAATATGATGATGATTATGGTGATGAATATGAAGATGATAATTATATTAAAGAAACTAGTAAACTAAAAATGGTGAAAATAATTTGAAAGTGGAAAATACAGAAAATAAAATGTTTTTGTTATTGTGAAGATGAAGAAGATGAAGATTAAAAGAAATAATGAAAGATTTATGGAAGAATTATGATGAAGATGCTAATTCTCTCTAATCTGCTCAAGAAATCAACTATCTCTCTCTTTATGAAAATGCCAAAAATTGAGGAAACAAGGCAGGTATTTTTATTGAAAAAGGTCAGTGCTGTGCACAGGGGTGCATAGTGTGTGCGTGGGCACAAAGGTGTGTGTGCTCGCGCACAGTACTAGACGCTTTCTTCCAAAAAATTTGCGGATATTCCGTGATTGGCTGACCTTAGAAGTTCGTACTACCTTGCATGTGCTCACTCCTCTATTCGTTAAGGCTTACCTCTTCCCATGAATAGGGAAAATGAGGAAGTTTCCTCCTTCCATCCTTTTAATGGGATTTGAGGAGGAAAGGGGTTTCCTTGGGCCCCTTGACTTAGGCTCCAACGTTTCCTTTTTTCATGGTCATGCTTAGCTCGTTTTTTGCGTGTGAGGTTTTTTGGGATTTTCTTGGATTTTAAGCATGACCAATCACAGTAAAATACTTGTGAGGTTTTTTGGGATTTTCTTGGATTTTAAGTGTTTTTAGGAATTTCGGGATAATCTCAGGTTAGACCTTTTGGCGCGCTTCCCAAGACCAGACTAATTAGCGACATGGTATATGTTTACTATTATCCTAAGGGCGGGGGAAAATGTAGGTGTCTACAAAATCCTCCACTTTGGCTATGTTCGTAGAAGTGACTAGTCCCGTTAAACGAAAGCCAAAGTATTAGGTACCTGCAAAAAAAATGTTAGTTTCACAAGTGTATGTGAGTACTCTTAGCGAAGTTGCGTTATCCCTAGGAGTGTAGCCGTAACAATTTGGTGGTGCCTGGCTGATGGATGCCTGGTTGTCAGGATGCCTCCAATTGTTCAATGTTAATAGCTCACAATTGTTTGACGGGTGTCGACTGCTCAATGAGGATAGAGGGCTTTCAGCATGCCTCCAGTTGCTTACGGTCAATAGCACACAATTGTCTGACTGGTTATGGCTGCTCAATATGGATAGAGGGCTGTTAGGATGCCTATGATAGATTGCTGTTAATAGTGCACAATCGTCTGACGGGTAGTGGCTAGTTAATATGGATAGGGGGCTGTCAGGATGGCGTCTGATTGATTGCTGTCAATAGTGCACAATCGTCTGATGGGTGATAACTATTCAAATGTGAATAAATGACCTCGTTTGAGTCGTTGATCAGGGGCCTTTTGAGAATGTCGTAAGTCTCTGACGCTGTTTGTGACATGTAATGTAAGGAAATGCCATAAGCATCTGATGCTGTTTGTGGGATGGGTTGTGTAAGATAAAGAAGTGTCGCAAGTATTTGATACTGTTTGTGGAAAATCTTGTAAAAGGAAGTCGTAATTTTTGGAATTATTTTTGTATTTTATACGTGTAATTTTAATATTTTTATTGAAAAGTTGTATTCAATAAGAATATTAAACAAAAGAATTTAAATAAGTTTTAGTTGAAAATAAATAATTGTGTTTATAAATAATATTTTACGTTTTATAAAATATTTTGAAAGGTTTCTAAAAATAGAATTTTTAAGAGTTTCCTAATTATTTTAAGGCAAGGGAATAAAAGTATTTTCCACTATTTAGGATAATTATAAGCTTCACCAAATCCAACTTTGGGGCCTATAAATACCCTTTAAAACCCAATTTTCAGATTTCATCTTGCAAACTAGTGATTTAATATTCCAAAAATTTAGAGAGAGAAAGACAGAAAAAAAAGGGGAGAAAGAAAGTCGAATTTTTTTTTTGTTCGGTTTTCCGAGAAGAAATTTTTTTTGTTGCTCGCCGGACGCTGGAGCCCCGCCTGCAGCCACGCCGGAGCCCCGATGCCTGCTGCCACCTCCGTTGCCTGTGGTCGTCGGCCACCTCGCCCCCCCCCCCCTTGCTCGGTAATTTCGAACATATTAAAAAAATTGCTTCTTCTTCTTTTTGATTTAGTTATGTAAATTCATGTTTATATGTATGTTTAATCATGATTTTATAAGTTTCAATCATATTTTATGAAGTTATGATTTGTTTTAAAGCATGAATTAAATTGTTGTTCATGAAAATTTAGATTAGGGTTTATAAAGTAATGAAATTCTTGATTTTTATGAGTTCTAATGATTAAAACTTCAATATTACGTTCATGAATTGTTGTGGAGTAAATTTATGATGATTTTATGAAATTTAAATTGATTTTTAAAGGCTTTAAACATAAAATAAATTGCTGTCCAAATTTTGAAATCATGAAATTCAATAGAATAAATATTATGAACATGTTTTGGCTTATGAAAAATATTCTAAAGCATAGATTGGTTTCCTAATGATGTTAGTAGATTGAAAAAGAGTTTGATGATGAATTTATGATATTTTCATGAGTTTTCCATGCGTTTAAAGTTAATTAATAAATATGAAAATTTTATAAAAACAAGTTAAAATAAGTTTTAAGTGTTCATATTATGCTACTATGATCACATATTAACTCTATGATGTTACATATGATTTTTAGTATGTTTCACGAAGTTTAAAAGTGATTTTAAGCATGTTTAACATACTGTCCAAATTTTGTAAAGTGAATAATTAGGCTTTTAAAGTATGTAATTAGCATGAATTGATCATATAAATTATGTATTACATGATATGATTGATTTGTGTTGTTTTTGAGGTTTTTCAAGGAGTTTTAATTATTCTAAATTGCTGTCCACTTTTCTAAAGTGACATAAAATTTATGTCGAGGTTTTATAAAGTATAAATGNTTTTTTTTTGTTCGGTTTTCCGAGAAGAAATTTTTTTTGTTGCTCGCCGGACGCTGGAGCCCCGCCTGCAGCCACGCCGGAGCCCCGATGCCTGCTGCCACCTCCGTTGCCTGTGGTCGTCGGCCACCTCGCCCCCCCCCCCCTTGCTCGGTAATTTCGAACATATTAAAAAAATTGCTTCTTCTTCTTTTTGATTTAGTTATGTAAATTCATGTTTATATGTATGTTTAATCATGATTTTATAAGTTTCAATCATATTTTATGAAGTTATGATTTGTTTTAAAGCATGAATTAAATTGTTGTTCATGAAAATTTAGATTAGGGTTTATAAAGTAATGAAATTCTTGATTTTTATGAGTTCTAATGATTAAAACTTCAATATTACGTTCATGAATTGTTGTGGAGTAAATTTATGATGATTTTATGAAATTTAAATTGATTTTTAAAGGCTTTAAACATAAAATAAATTGCTGTCCAAATTTTGAAATCATGAAATTCAATAGAATAAATATTATGAACATGTTTTGGCTTATGAAAAATATTCTAAAGCATAGATTGGTTTCCTAATGATGTTAGTAGATTGAAAAAGAGTTTGATGATGAATTTATGATATTTTCATGAGTTTTCCATGCGTTTAAAGTTAATTAATAAATATGAAAATTTTATAAAAACAAGTTAAAATAAGTTTTAAGTGTTCATATTATGCTACTATGATCACATATTAACTCTATGATGTTACATATGATTTTTAGTATGTTTCACGAAGTTTAAAAGTGATTTTAAGCATGTTTAACATACTGTCCAAATTTTGTAAAGTGAATAATTAGGCTTTTAAAGTATGTAATTAGCATGAATTGATCATATAAATTATGTATTACATGATATGATTGATTTGTGTTGTTTTTGAGGTTTTTCAAGGAGTTTTAATTATTCTAAATTGCTGTCCACTTTTCTAAAGTGACATAAAATTTATGTCGAGGTTTTATAAAGTATAAATGAGTTCCGAAAATCAAGTAATCTTGGAATAGAAAATTTTAAGTGAAGTATGAAATTGAATAGATACCATATAAGGAAGGTTTTAGACAAGTTTCCAATATAGATAGTTAGTTTAGAGTTATTGTAGAACTTAGTCAACAAGGTTTTAATTTAGTTTCAGTTTTCTTTATGTAGGAGACTTTGAATTAGTCAACCTTTAAAAGTTGTGGCGGAGCACCACTATTTCACAAGGTACGTAAGTACTAAAGACAAACATAAGAATTAATTAGAATTCATGCTTGAATGATCCTTTATGTTGAAACATTGTTATTCTTGTTTGAATTATAAATTGATGTGCATGACAAGTTTTATTAGACGAATGATTTTATATTATTCTTACATTCTATGTTGATTAACAATATAAATTTTATAATATTGAATTGGAATGTTACTATCAGTTTAATTTGTCCAATAGCTTATTTATAAAGAAAGGAAGTTATTTTAAAGTTGGTTAGTTACTTATTTAACAAGAAAGGTAGTTGTGAATTTTTATGCACATGATTAAAAGGAGTTAATCAGCAATTATTTTATACATGTCCCACTCACAGTTTAACGTGTGGTCAAGGAGGTAGTAAATAGTTAGCCACTCACAGTTAATGTGTGGTAAAGGAAGTTCAGTTTAATTAAAGGACATACATGACATTATTTTTGAATCACTTTAAATTGAAGATAATTAATATGACCAGCTTGATTTGATGCATTTTTTATGTGATATTTTATGTGAGTCATAACATTGTTAAACCGGTTAATCACATAAAGTGTAAGAGGATTTGCATCAAAATTCTTGGAAAGTATATACCTTGAGTATGAACAATGGGGGGAGTCGTAAGGAACGAAGATCTATAACTTCTAATTGGAGTACAAGACGTTGTACTCTTTTATATTTTTTATGCGCTGGAATTTCGTCACTTTATGGCGTGACATAGGTAATACCTTCTTGTAGTTGCTCCCAAGTTGGTGCCCAATAGGGAGATTTTAAGGGAAAGGAAACCCGTTCGATGCATAATCCAAAGTTTAAATATAATAATTAATTTGTTGAGTCTATGCAGAAGTGAAAGGTTGTCAAAGGTAAGTTGTGTGAATGTTTTAGTTCATGTTGTTTTGTTGCATAGTCTTTAGTAGTTATGTATTCAGCTTTGCTGACTATTTATTTTGTGTGCATGGCTTTGTCTTGGACTTGGCTCTACAATGACCCAATTGTTGGCGTGTAGTTATCTAGAATAAGAAAAGCTATAGGTACAAGTGGGCATATGTCATATCATGCTAGGCTGGAGTGAGAGCGCTTAATGTGTAGTTGGTAGTTTTAATTTTATTGCTTATGAAGTACTAACCTTTATACGGATGTTGATTTATTTTAAAGTTTCTAGTTTTAGTTTTGAAGGGTCACTAAAATACTTCCGATGTGTAATAAAGTTTTAAGTTGATTTTTATATTGGATGTTGTTTTGAATTAGTTTTGAGATTTGTTTTGAAGTTTAGTTTTAAATTGGTTTTTGGTTTTAAGACTTCCGCTGTAGTACTTTGATAAATTCCTTAGCCGTTATCATGGTGGCGGTAATACTTTGGTTTTTTCGTTATTAGGAGTTTACATAATTATAATTCTTTAATATTTATAATATGTTTTCCGGAAAAATATAGATTAGAAAATTAGGAAATTCCAGGGTGTTACAAAGTGGTTACCACAGCTTAGATTTTGAAATAATATAAATTTTACTTTGGGGGTACCCTAAGTTTTTTTTTGGGGAAAGAGGAATTTCTTATTTTGGAAATTTTTTGAAAAATAAATTATGTGTGTAGGTATGCAAGGAATTCAGGTATGTATTATGTGTTATTGCTTTAATACCATGTGGTGAGCTTGGGTAGGAAGTTTGGGCATGTAGGATAGGCTTCATTTCTGTTCTCTCATGCATTAAAGTTCATGTCTTAAGGTGTTGCTTATGTGAATAGTTATGTGTAAAGGAAATTGTATGTTAGACACAAGACCTTTTTGTAGAACTGTTAGTTTGTTTTGCTTTGGGAAGGATGTTCTATTAGTCTTAAGTGTTGTGCAGGATGTCGTATAGTATGCCTAGTAAAGACACAAATAGGATTCTTGGAGAACAAAGACTATGAGAGTCCACCCCAGTACGTTTGGAAAATACGGTTTTATTGTTGGTATATGATACTGTATTGAAGCTGCCACAATGGGACCAGCCCGACCATGTATCAGCCCTAATTGTTAAGTGTTTGCCCGACCGTTCGCTCTACCTAGAAATCAAGGCAAAGTTTAGCGATTTCCACTTTGCTAGAGGACTTTCGAACTACTCTAAATATAAGGATGCAATTGGCCAATGGGGTTGTAATTGGAGATACTTAGAAGGTTACATTGCTAGGAAAGAGAAGGAGTATCAGGAGATGAATGCAAGTGATGAGACCCCGCCCACACCAAGCCCAGATAGTCAAGAAAATGAAGACATGATGGTGAAGGAGACTACCACTGGTTCAAGGACTGATGAGTCTAGGGACAACTCATGTTATGAAATCGAGAACTCAGATCCAGTAATTCCTGTGTGCGTAGATTTGGTAACCAATTCTGAGGACAATGCTAATGTTTAGAGATTTTTTTTAGATATAATTTAGTTAATATTGTTTAGCATTTTTGATGTTTAGAATGTTGAACAGTTTAGATTATTGTTTATGTTAGTTCGAATAAGTGGCAGTGAGCCATAAGAAATAATAAGAAGAATTAAATAATAAATTTCTTTTAGGAAATGAAGCCTCAAGTAGAATAGAACCAAGAGAATTATTATTTATCTCTTATGTGCTTTATTCGTATCTTAATGGTTGTGTAAACAATCAAAACTAAGTGAATCATTCGCTCTATAAGAATGCAACTTCTTTTGTGAGACGAAATGAGAAAGTGTTTTACGTTATAAGTTTATATTGTTCTAACTTAGAATTAGACATAATCTAATATAAAGGTCTTTTCATCTACAGGAGAAATAGAATGGCTGACCATAACAACAATCAGCTGAATGAAGTAGCAAGGCAATTAACTACTGTAGTTGAACAATTAGCTGCCAGAGGAAACAGAAATGGTGGTGACCCTGCTGGGGAACTTTTCATGAAGATTTCTCAAAGTAAGCCACCCACTTACCAAGGAGAGCACAATCCAACTACTCTAGAGGGATGGTTGAGAGAGTTTAACAAGTTGTTTGGGGCAGTTGAGTGTGCAGAAGAGCTTAAGGTGAACCATGTTGTTTACTATTTAAGAGGAGAAGCTGATCTTTGGTGGTCACAAAATGAGGCTGTGATTAGGGCTTTACCAGGGTTCAATTGGGATATGTTTCAAGAGAAAATCTGTAATAAGTTCTATCTTGTGTTCCTTCAGAAACAGAAAGCTGAAGAGTTTCTAGAGCTTAAGATGGGAAGCATGTCTGTTACTGAGTACTACTCTAAGCTCATAGAGTTGTCTAGGTTTGCTCCCGAGGCCGTAGCAACCGAGAGTTTGATAGCTAGCTATTTTGAAAGAGGGTTACCCTTAGACCTTCAGTCACAATTAGCTAGGCAAATCTTTGAATCTTTGGATAAGCTAAGTGGTAGAGCTGCACACCTGTATGCCATAGAGCAGAAGAAGAAGGAGGTACTGAAGGAAGGTGAGACGAGGAAGAAAAGGAAGGATGGTGGAGGAAACTTCAACCAACAAGGAAATCATGGTGGATTTAAGAAACCTCGTTTCAACAATAACTTCCAGGGTAATAGGGGAAACTTTGGGAAGCATACTTCTGGAAATGGGAATAGAGATCAGATGGCTAGTCAAGGAGGGAGTGTGTACTTTTGCAAGAAGTGTCCTAACAATCACTCAGGAAAGGTCTGTGCAAGGAACCCAGTGACTTTTTGGTTGTGTAACAAATTTGGACACTGAGAGTATGAGTGATTCTCTAAGAATAAGGGAAAGGAGGCACAAAATTCTCAATCTAAGGGGAATTCAGCTGGGATACAGCAAAAGGGTTTCCAAGGAAGTATGGGAGGAAAGGTGACGCCTCAACCCGAAAATAGGAATGGGAGTGGGAATGGAGGAGTACAGACTCAGACCTCAAACACTGGAAAGCTGAATGTGATGGCTCGAAGTGAAGCTGATGCTAGTAAAGATGTAATTACTGGTACTTTTTCTATTCACTCTCTTCCTGTTAAAGTTTTGTCTGATTCTGGTGCAACATATCCTTTTGTACCAACTAAGATTCTAGAAAAGTTAAAGACTGTGTTGGGAAAAGTAGATGCAACAGATATGTCAATAATGTTACCCTCGGGACAAGAGGTATAGTGTTCAAAGAGATTTCAGGATGTTCCTATTGAAATTGAGGGAGTGGAGCTTAAGGCTAACTTAACCGAGTTTGATTTAGGTGACTTAGAAGTGATCTGGGGATGGATTGGTTAAGTAAGCATAAGGCTGAGATTTTATGTGAGCCACAGAAGATCTCGTTAATAAATAAGGGTAAGAAGGTGAGCTATTGGAGGGTAGGAAGGCCAAAACACAACAAAATAGTGTCAGTAATGAGGTTTGGTAGGTTTGTGAAGAGGGGTTTTCCCATTTACCTTTGTAGTGTGAGGGATGTAGATCATGTTGAGACCGCTAAGCCCGAGGATATAGAGGTAGTAAGAGACTCTCTGGACGTGTTTCCGGAAGAAATGCCGGGGATGCCTCCTAAATGAAAGATTGACTTTACCATAGACTTAGTCCCGGGAACAGCACCTATTTCCAAAGCAACCTATAGGATGGCACCTGCAGAAATGAGTGAGTTGAAAGAGCAGTTACAAGAGTTGTTGGAAAAGGGTTACATTAGGCCTAGTGTTTCACCTTCGGGAGCACTAGTATTGTTTATAAAGAAGAAGGATTGGAGTTTGAGGTTGTGTATTGATTATAGGGAGTTGAATAAGGTGACAATAAAAAATAAGTATCTTTTACCGAGGATTGATGACATGTTTGATCAATTAAAAGGAGCTACTATGTTTTCAAAGGTTGATTTGAGGTCAGGATACCATCAATTGAGAATTGCAAATGAGGACATACCGAAAACGGCTTTTCGTAGGAGATATGGGCACTATGAGTTCACTGTTATGCCTTTTGGGTTAACCAATGCACCAGCACTGTTCATGGATCTAATGAATAGGATTTTCAAACGATTCTTGGATAAACTTGTGGTTGTTTTCATTGATGACATATTGGTGTACTCTAAGAGTAAAGAAGAACATGTGGAACATTTGAGGACACTCTTGATGACATTAAGGGAGAATGAATTGTATGTTAAGTTTTCAAAATGTGAGTTCTGGTTGGAGAAAGTAGCATTCTTGGGACATATTGTGTCAAAAGAGGGAGTCAAAGTAGACCCAGCCAAAATTGAAGCAGTAAAGCAGTGGCCTACACCTAAGAATGTAACGGATGTATGGAGTTTCTTAGGGTTAGAAGGTTATTATAGGAGGTTTGTGAAGGACTTTTCGAGGATTGCTAAACCAATGACATCATTAATCAAGAAAGGCTGTAAGTTTTAGCGGAATGATAAGTATGAAGAGGCATTTCAGACCTTAAAGGTGCATTTGACTACAGCTCCAGTGCTGACTTTGCCCGATGGAAGTAACTCTTATGATGTGTATAGTGATGTTTCTAAAAATGGTTTGGGATGTGTGTTGATGCAAAATAGATTGGTGATTGCATATGCTTCAAGGCAATTGAAATCATACGAGGAAAATTACCCTACTCAAGATCTTAAGTTAGCAGCGATCGTGTTTGCTTTAAAGATATGGAGTCATTACTTGTATGGGGTAAAGTGTAGGAAATACACGGACCACAAGAGTTTAAAGTACTTTTTCACTCAGAAGGATTTAAAAATGAGACAGAGGAGATGGCTTGAGTTGATCAAGGATTATGACTTAGATATCCAATACCATGAAGGGAAGGCTAATGTGGTAGCAGATGCTTTAAGACGTAAAGCGAAGCATGGAATGAACACCTTGGTGGTTACTAATGAACTATGTAAGGATATAGAGAGATTGAGGTTATAGATAGTGAAGGAGGGAGAGTGAAAGTGCAAGTTACAGTCAAGAAGGGGGGGGGGGGTAAATTGAGTGTTATGAGGTTGTTGTAAAGTTTTCGATTAATTATAAGAACAGTTTAGAACCAGTTCTCAAGCAATGGAAACAATAATGCAATAAAATAAACAACACCAAGATTTAACGAGGTTCGACTTCTAATAAGTCTACGTCCGCCACTCACTCACTCTTTTATTAATCAACTCAGAATAACAAAAGAATTACACTCAATCAATTATGCACCTATGCACTATATGATTCCCCAACTTTCACCTATGGAAATTCGACTCAACGCCTTCAACTATGAAGGTTCTAATGAAGATGATCCCAGTTTAACTTCCTCAGTAAACTAAACTCACAGAATACTCAAATTACAACACTTTGTCTCTCAATAAGAATTAGCCTAAACGCTTACAAAAGAGAGAAAATTAAGACCTTAATGTGGTGACGAGGTTTATGCTAGGTTAAGACTTTGAGAGTACTTTTGCAATTCGTATACTTCAATTTTGTTCGCGCAAAAGTTGTCTTGGTTGTATGCTGGCAGATATCCTTAAATAAGCCTTTGGCTAGTATGTCATGTAATATTGTAAGAGAATATTTTCCTTAGAATTATGGAGATAATTCCGGGAAAATATTCTCACTGATTTTATTTGAAATCAAATAAAATCAGCACAATATTATATAACATATTTGCCATACTTAATTGAAAATTCACCTTGCATAACAATCTAAGCATCCATATAATTTTGAAAACAATTTTGCGCGGAAAGAAACTTTCCTAAAATACGGATGTATGAAGTAAACTCAAGGGGACTGGTTCAACAATGTTCCCAGGCTGTTCCAGTCAGCCAATTTTACTTATAGTTATGTATGCCAATTAACTTATGTTCCTTGGTCTTCATGCAAACTTCAAGATTTGGCTTCTCGAGCTTTATCTTGTCATCATTGAACTCGTTTCTTTAGTACCTGCACATGCACTCATAAACCTGCATATAATATAATAGTTCAATGTAGTTTATCATCATTCAAAACGAAAGCTAGGAACTCAACAGTGAGTTGGAAAGGATTCTTTGTAATCTTAGTATCCAACCAACAATTTTTGAGGAAATTAAGAAGAATCAGGAGGGAGATGTGAAACTAGACAGAATTAAGAAAAAATTGAAAGCAGGAAAAGTTGTGGACTTTAAGATCTATGAGGATGGAAGTTTAAGGTATAAACGAAGGTGTTGTGTACCACAGAAATGTGAAGATCTGAAACAAAGAATCATGGAGGAGGGTCATAGTACCCCGTATACAGTGCATCCTGGAGGTGATAAGCTGTATAAGGATTTGAAGAAGATGTATGGGTGGCCTAGGATGAAAAGAAAAGTGGTTGAATTTGTGAGCAAGTGTCTTAGTTGTCAAAAAGTGAAATTTGAGCATAAGAGACCACAAGGAGAGGTCCAACCACTTGAAATACAATGATGGAAATGGGATTCCATATCAATGGACTTTGTAACTTGTTTGCCAAAGTCGAGGAATCAAAATAATACCATATGGGTTGTGGTGGATGGGCTTACTAAGTCAGCTGTGTTTATAAAGAGACTTAGAAAATGGAACAACTTGCAAAGGCTTAAATAAAACATGTTGTGAGGCTACAAGGAGTTCCAAGGGATATCGTGTTAGATAGGGGTTCTAGGTTTCTTTCGAAATTCTGGAAAAGTGTCCAGGAGAACTTTGGTACAACGTTGAAGATGAGTACAACATTCCATCCAGCAACCGAAGGACAAATAGAGAGAACCATATAAACTTTAGAGGACATGCTAAGAGCTTGGGTAATGGATTTTCAAGGGAATTGGGAGGATCACACATTTTCACATATTTTCAGCAATTATTTTTGTATTTTATACGTGTAATTTTAATATTTTTATTGAAAAGTTGTATTCAATAAGAATATTAACCAAAAAAATTTAAATAAGTTCTAATTGAAAATAATTATATGTGTTTATAAATAATATTTTATGTTTTATAAAATATTTTGAAAGGTTTCTAAAAATAGAATTTTTAAGAGTTTCCTAATTTATTTTAAGTCAAGTGCATAGAAGTATTTTCCACTATTTAGGATAATTATGGGTTTCACCAAATCCTACTTTGGGGCCTATAAACACCCTTTAAAACCCAATTTTCAAATTTCATCTTGCAAACAAGTGATTTAGTGATACGAAACAAGATGATAACTTCGAAGGTTTGTTGATGGCTTCTAAGAATGATGCAAGTATGGGGGAAATAATGGCTTATGGGCATTCAAGGCTTTTGGGATCTTCAAAGACATCATCATGGGTGTGTATGGTGAAACACGAAAATACTTGATCATTGAAGCAAAGGAAAGAATGGTGGAATTAGGGGAATAAGATGGTTTTGCCTATGAGTTTTTCCCACTTCATTTGATTGGTTTTCTCATTTTTAGGCATTGAGTCTTTTAATTCTTGAAGTGTCTTAATCATCATTTACAGCCTTATACACATGGAGAATGAATTCTTGAAGTTTTCTTGATTAAAATATTGAATCTTGAAAGGTTTCTTGAATATTTGAAGAAAAACGTACAAAATGGCGCAAAATTGGACGATCTTGGGTGGCGTCAATTTTGACGATTTTTGTTGAGTTTGGGTAAATATGATTTTTGTGTAAATTTGGTTGTAATTTGTTGATTATCTTGATTAGCAAGGTAAGAATAAGTTTGTTAGGATATTTTTCAGATTAGATAGAGTTTGTTAGGATATTTTAGCAAGTTGCATGACATGCAGTGATGATGTGGCATTCTTATCTTGTGAGTCATTGATGAGTCACTAGATTAGGGTCAATTTTCCTAATGTTGTGCGTGTAAAATTAGCTTAGTTTAGTTAAGATTTGTTGATGATTATGACTATAAATAATCTCAACATTAGTTTGTAAAAATTCAGATTTGAACATTGAATAAACATTGATTGTTTAAGTTTGCTTGTTTTCTACAAAACAAACCAAAACCGAAGGTAAGAAATTTTCGAGTGTGTAAAATTTCGATCTTCTTAAAAGAGTTGGTTCTTAGGCTTTAAACTCCTGTGAGGATAATTTTAGGGATTGAGGGTGCTTAGCTTTAATCAATTCATAAAAGTATTCGACTTAGATCGATTTTCTTGGTGCTTGGCTTTAGAGAAAACCGAACTAAGGACTTATCCTTGTGAGTGATGATTTTCTTATCAACATTCACATCAACTTTTGGTGCTTTCATTAAGAGGACATTAATCCTCAAGGTTATTGGGATCAATTTCATTATTGAAACAAAAGTAATCATGTCAGCTAGTGAAGTAAATACTCCTAAGATCACCACGGAGGAGTTGTGCAAAGACATCGAAGAACTAAAGGCTATGTTTGAGGCCACCATGAAAGGCTTTTCCATAAAATTAAAATCACCAAGCAAGTCTAAGGGTGTAAGTAAAGGGAGACGGATTCTAGCTCTGATGATGAGCCTATGAATAGGCACAAAAAGAAGGAAAGGCCTAAAGATGATGATCGCAATCTTAAACTGGATATTCCTGAATTCAGTGGAAGTTTGGATCCTGAAAAATTCTTGGATTGGCTAAGAAGGATTGAATGAATCTTTAAATATAAAGAGTATGATGATCGAAAATCATACAAGATCGCAGAATTATAATTGACGGGCTTGGCTAGCTTGTGGCTTGAAGGTATGCAAAAGAAAAGAAAGAAGGATGGGAAGTCCAAAGTAGCCACTTGGACGAAATTAAAGAAGGAGGTGAGGAGATGTTTTGTTCCTCAAGACTACGAGCAAGGTAACTTCATAAAGATGCATACTTTAAGGCAAGATCGAAAATCAGTTGAAGAGGATACATCTGAATTCCTCAATTTGATCACCATCTGCGATCTAGAAGAAAAAGAGGATCATCAAGTTGCTCGTTATGTTGCTGGTCTAGATGAGAGAATAAAAGAAAAGGTGGAATTACAACCTTATTGGACCTTTGATGAAGTTTGCAAGGTTGCATCTAGGGTTGAGAAGCAATTTTCGAAAAGACCAAGTACTTTCTTGAAATCCTTTGTGAAGAAAGAAGGTGCCATTGTTTCATTTAAACAAAATTTCGATTCCACTTCAAAACCTCCTCCATATATCAAGGATAAAGGCTCTGCTATTAAGCCTCCACCCCCTGATTAACGCACATGTTTCAAGTGCAAGGGTCAAGGCCATATCCAGAAGGATTGTCCTCATTCAAGGGTTCATACTACTCGAAATTGGGCAGATGATGAAAACTTTGAAGAAGAGGAGAATAAGCAACAGCAGGATGGCGGAAATTATGATACTCAGGAAGAGGAGATTGAGGAAATTGCTCCTGAGGTGCATGGCCAGAGTTTAGTCCTCCAAAGGGTTTTGCAATCTAAAGTTGCGCCACCTACAGAGAATCAGAGGAATAAAATTTTCATCACCAGGTGCAATGTTCTAGGAACATTATGTGATCTGATAATTGATTCAGGTAGTTGCACTAATGTAGTCTCCACAGTATTGATCAACAAATTGGAGATTCCTACCACTGAACATCCTCAACCATACAAGTTACACTGGCTCAGTAACACAAGTGACGTCAAGGTAAACAAACAACCTCTGGTTAGTTTCAAAATTGGAAATTTCGAGGATCAGGTGCTCTGTGATGTGTGTCCTATGGATGCGTGCCAAATATTGCTTGGAAGACCGTGGCAATATGATAGGTTCGTACAGTTTGATGGGAGAACAAACATATACATCATTAGGATACAGGCAGAAGGAAAACCAGTTGCGCTGAAACCTTTAGAAAGTTCGAAATTTTCGAAAGAGGTGAGCAATAAGAAGGGTGTTTTGTTGATTGATGAGAAAGCCATGGTGCAAGACGTAAAGAATTGTGAGAAGTTCTATGTGTTGATGGCTAAGGAAGTGCAAGAGAAAGCAACGGCATCCCTCGTGAATTGCGTTGTTGCACGAATTTCAAGACATATTTCCTGAAGAATTGCTACCAGGGATGCCACCCATTAGAGGAATTGAACATCAGATTGATTTGGTTCCTGGAGCTCAAACTCCTAATAAACCAGCTTACAGGTGCAATCCAGAAGAAACAAAAGAAACTCAAAGACAGATTGAAGAGTTGATGGCAAGAGGGTATGTTAGGGAAAGCATGAGTCCATGTGCAGTACCAACATTGATTATTCCTAAAAAGGATGGATCATGGAGAATGTGCATTGATTCTAGAGATGTGAATAACATCAGTATCAAATACAGGTTTCCTATTCCTCGATTGGATGATTTATTGGATAAATTGTTTGGCTCACAAGTGTTTACCAAGATTGATTTGAGGAGTGGTTACCACCAAATCAGAATGAAGGAGGGTGATGAATGGAAAACAGGGTACAAAACTTAACTAGGACTCTATGAATGGTTAGTTATGCCTTTTGGTCTTAATAATGCTCCTAGTACTTTTATAAGATTGATGAATGAAGTTTTGAAGCCTTTAATTGGAAAGTTTGTGGTTGTATAATCGGATGATATATTGATTATAGTGCAAGTGTGGAAGATCATCTGCAGCATCTAAGAGAAGTGTTTGAAACTTTGAGAAAGAAAAGGTTGTATGCTAAGCTCGAAAAGTGCTCGTTCATGGTCCCAAGTGTGACGTTCTTAGGTTACATTGTTTCTAAGGATGATGTTTCAGTTGATCCTTGGAAAGTAGAAGCTATTAAATCATGGCCAGTTCCGAAATCTGTGACTGAAGTGCGTGCTTTTCATGGTTTAGCTTCTTTCTATAGAAGATTTGTAAACAGTTTCTCTTCTGTAGTAGCACCTATGACCGAGTGTATCAAGAAGAACAAGGAGAAGTTTGAATGGACCAAAGATGCGCAAAAGGCATTCGAATTGGTGAAGAAATTGCTTTGTCAAGCTCCTATCTTATCTTTGCCAGATTTTTCGAAACCTTTTGAAGTTGAGACAGATGCTAGTGGCGTGGGGATTGGTGCAGTGTTGGTTCAAGGTAAACGACCTATAGCTTATTTCAGTGAGAAATTGAATGGAGAAAGGTTGAATTACTCTTCCTATGACAAACAATTCTATGCTATTGTTCGAGCATTGGATCATTGGAGTCATTATCTGCGTCCAAGTCACTTTATATTGCATTCTGATCATGAGGCTCTGAAGCATATCAATGGCCAACATAAACTCAATCCAAGACATGCTAAGTGGGTTGAATTTTTGCAGTCTTTTCACTTTTCGTCAAAGTACAAAGAAGGCAAATCTAATGTGGTTGCTGATGCGTTATCAAGGAGTTATGCTTTAATTGGTGTTCTTCATTTCAAATTGCTTGGTTTGGAGTTGATTATACAATATTACGAGCAAGATGGAGATTTTGGACCTATTTATTCACAAATTTCGAAGGGTTCAATGGGATCTTATGTGCTACATGATGGATTCTTATTCAAAGGGAATCTACTTTGCATCCCTAAGTGCAGTATTCGTGAATTGCTAGTCAGAGAAGCACATGGGGGCGGAATTGCAGGTCACTTTGGTATTACAAAGACATTGACAATGTTGCAAGAGCATTTTTATTGGCCTAGAATGATTGATGATGTGGAAGCAGTAATATCACAATGTGTTGTTTGTCAAAAAGCCAAGGCATCCTTCCATCAAGGATTCTACACGCCATTGCCAGCGCCATAAGCTCCTTGGGATGATATTTCTATGGATTTTATAGTGGGATTTCCTAGAACTGCAAGGCAAAAGGATGTTATAATGGTTGTGGTTGACAGGTTTTCGAAGATGGCTCACTTCATACCTTGACACAAGACTAATGATGCTGTCAATGTTGCAGAATTTTATTTTCGAGACATTGTTAGGTTACATGGAGTTCCGAAAACAATTGCCAGTGACAGAGACACGAAATTAATGAGCTATTTCTGGAAATCATTGTGGCGTTTGATAGGGACAAAATTGCTCTTCAGTACTTCTTATCATCAGCAAACAGATGGTCAAACTGAGGTCACAAACAGAACCCTAGGCGTTCTACTTCGTGGTTTGGTAAGTAAGACACAAAAAGATTGGGACTTGAAGTTAGCTCATGCAGAATTTGCTTATAATCGTTCACCTACATATGCAACTAAACATTCACCTTTTGAAGTTGTTTATGGAATCAATCCCAAGCTACCTATTGATTTCGTGGCTATTCCTAAAGGTGAGCTCGTTCACAAAGATGCTTTAGCTAAAATTAAATACATGCAGAAGTTACATGCACAGGTTAGAGCAAGAATTGAGCATGTGAATGATATCTACAAAACAAGAGCTAACAAGCATAAAACCAAACACACATACAAAGAAGGAGATTTGGTATGGTTACATCTAAGAAAGGAAAGATTTCCTAATCAAAGGAAAAACAAACTAATGCATAGGTGTGATGAACCATTCAAAATCGTGAGCAACATCGGCGACAATGCATATAAACTCGAATTGCCAGGTGAATATGGTGTACATGCCACGTTCAACATTGGTGATTTGTCTCCTTATGTTCCTGATGATCAACTTCGAGGTTTGAGGACAAACTCTTTTGAAGAAGAGGAGGATAATACGAAACAAGATGATAACTTCGAGGACAAACAAGATGAAGAAGAGATTTGTCTCCTTATGTTCCTGATGATCAACTAAGGACTTATCCTTTTGTGTGACGATTTTCTTATCAACATTCACATCAACTTTTGGTGCTTTCATTAAGAGGACATTAATCCTCAAGGTTATTGGGATCAATTTCATTGTTGAATCAAAAGTAATCATGTCAGCTAATGAAGTAAATACTCCTAAGATCACCGGAGCCCCGACACCTGCTGCCACCGCCGCCGCCTGTGGTTGCCGGCCACCTCG
>PYUH01004047.1:1296107-1316486 GCA_016808085.1 Suaeda aralocaspica
GCCCCCCCCCCCCCCCCCCCCCCTTGCTCGGTAATTTCGATCATATTAAAATAAAAATTAATTTCTTCTTCTTCTTTTTGATTTAATTATGCCAATTCATGTTTATATGTATTTTTAATTATGATTTTATAAGTTTCAATCATGTTTTAGGAAGTTATGATTTGTCTTAAAGCATGAATTAAATTATTGTTCATGAAATTTTAGATTAGGGTTTATGAAGTAATGAAATTCTTGATTTTTTTTAGTTCTAATGATTTAAACTTCAATATTATAATCATGAATTGTTGTTGAGTGAATTTATGATGATTTAATGAAGTTTAGATTGATTTTTAAAGGCTTTAAATATAAAATAAATTGCTGTCCAAACTTTGAAATCATGAAATTCAATAGAATAAATATTATGAACATGTTTTGGCTTATGAAAAATTATTCTAAAGCATAGATTGGTTTCATAATGATGTTATTAGATTGTAAAAGAGTTTGATGATGAATTTATGATTTTTCAATGTGTTTAAAGTTAATTAATAACTCTGAAAATTTTATAAGAACAAGTTAAAATAAGTTTTAAGTGTTCATATAATGGTAGTATGATCACAAATTAATTCTATGATATTACATATGATTTTTAGTATGTTTCACGAAGTTTGAAAGTGATTTTAAGCATGTTTAACATGCTGTCCAGATTTTGTACAGTGAATAATTAGGCTTTTAAAGTATGTAATTAGCATGAATTGATCATTTAATTAAGTAATACATTGTATGATTGATATGTGTTGTTTTTGTGGTTTTTCAAGGAGTTTTGATTATTTTAAATTTCCGTTCACTTTTCTAAAGTGACATAAAATTCATGATGAGGTTTTATAAAGTATAAATAAGTCCTGAAAATCAAGTAATCTTGCAATAGAAAACTTTAAGTGAAATATGCAATTGAATAGAGACCATGTATGGAGGGTTTTGGACAAGTTTCCAATATAGGAAGTTAGTTTAGAGTTGTTGTAAATCTTAGTCAACAAGGTTTTAATTTAGTTTCGGTTTTCTTTATGTAGGAGACTTTAAATTAGTCAACTTTTAGAAGTTGTGGCGGAGCACCACTATTTCACAAGGTATGTAAGTACTAAAGGCAAACATAAAAATTGGAATTTATGCTTGGATGATCCTTTATGTTTTAACATTATTATGCTTGTTTGAATTACGAGTTGATGTGCATGACAAGTTTTATTAGAAGCATGATTTATATTATTTTGACATTCCATGTTGATTAGCAATATAAATTTTATAATATTGAATTGGAATGTTATGATCAATTTAATTTGGCCAATAGCTTATTCATAAAGAAAGAAAGTTATTTTAAAGTTGGTTAGTTATTTAATCAACAAGAAAGGTAGTTGTGAATTTTTATTCACATGATTTAAAGGAGTTAATGAGCAATTATTTTATACATGTGCCACTCACAGTTTAATGTGTGGTCAAGGAGGTAGTAAATAGTTAGCAACTCATAGTTAATGTGTGGTAAAGGAAGTTTAGTTAAATTAAAGGACACACATGAGATTATTTTTGAATCACTTTAAATTGAAGATAATTAATATGGCCTGCTTGATTTGATGCATGTTTTTATGTGATATTGTATGTCAGTCATAACATTGTTAAACCGGTTAATCACGTAAAGTGTAAGAGGATTTGCATCAAAACTCTTGGAATGTATATACCTTGAGTATGAACAATGGGGGGAGTCGTAAGGAACCGAGATCTATGACTTCTAATCGGAGTACAAGATATTGTACTCTTTTCTATTTTTAATGCGCTGGAATTCCGTCACTTTATGTGACATAGGTAATACCTTCTTGGAGTTGCTCCCAAGTTGGTGCCCAATAGAGCGATTTTAAAGGAAAGGAAACCCGTTCGATGCAGAATCCAAAGTGTAAATATAATAATTAATTTGTTGAGTCTATGCACAGGTGAAAGGTTGTCAAAGGTAAGTTGTGTGAATGTTTTAGTTCATGTTGTTTTGTTGTATAGTCTTTAGTAGTTATGTACTTAGCTTTGCTGATTGTTTGTTTTGTATGCATAGCTTTGTCTTGGACTTGGCCCTACAATGACCCACTTGTTGGTGAGTAGTTGTCTAGAATAAGAAAAGCCACAGGTATAAGTGGGCATATGTCATTTCATGCTAGGCTGAAGTGAGAGCGCTTGCTGTGTAGTTTGTAGTTTTAATTTTATTGCTTATGACGTACTAACCTTTATATGGATGTTGATTTATTTTAATGTTTCTAGTTTTGGTTTGTAAGGACCATTAAAATGGTTCCAAAGTGTAATAAAATTTTAAGTTGATTTTTATTTTGGATGTTGGTTTTAATGTGGTTTTGAGATTTGCTTTGAAGTTTAGTTTTAAATTGGTTTTTGGTTTTAAGACTTCCGCTGTAGTACTTTGATAAGTGCCTTAGCCGTTATCACGGTGGCGTTATACTTTGGTTTTTCCATATTTAGAAGTTTTAATAAATATAATCCTTAATAGTTATAATATTTTTTGTGAAAAAAATAAGAAGTAAAAAGTTAGAAAATTCCAGGGAGTTACAAGTGTGTTGGCTGTTGACGATAAAGAGTAGCCAGTGTGTCGGCGGTTGATGATAAAGGGTAGCCAGTGTTTCTGATGTTGTTGATAAAAGTAAACCGTGTGACGGTGTTCTAATTAAGTTTTTTGAGTTTTTTGATTGAATAACTGAACTTGATATCGATGATTGGTATGATATCTTCATTGGGAAAGATGTCGATCATTTGCTGGTGTGCCATTTGCACTAGGTAGTCATTTGGAATTAAGGATTTACTCCTTGTTCTCGGATTCAGTAGGGATGGATATTTGAAGTTCACTCCACTAAGGATTTGTTGAAGGTTGAGGACTTTGTGTGTATTAGGGAATTTGTCTGAATAATCCCAAGGTTAACCTCATCAGTTTGTCAAGTGCTGGCCTACTGGGGATGGTGTGTTGTTTGCCTTCATGAGGGATTTTAAGAACCAATATATCATCGTGTCGAGAACATTCCTTAGTAGGGATTTCTGTGAAGATATTCAATTCATTGAAATAAGCCCTCAAGAGTATATTCGTAATTTTGCCGAAATTTATCCTGTTGGGGACGATATATTTCGACTCACCGGGGAATTTAGAGAGTGATCTACTCACTAGGGAGTGGCATCAAGAGTTCTCTTCACTTGGGATTTAATTAAAGTTTCCACACTCGAGGTCTGCTCATCATTGGGGATTCTTGTGTTAACATAAGCCCCCCAAGGGCATTTTCGTGATTTTTCCATGGGTTGTCTTATTGGGGATTGATGTATATCGATTCACTAGGGATGAATCTTCAAGCGAAACTTCCTGGGGGTATGAAGATCATTTGCTTCCATGATGACTTGATTGGGGCATCTTCATAATTTTGGCTCTGAAAGCTGCAAAGTTACCACCCTGGATATTGTTGATTTTAGAGATCATAAGATGATTTCGTTGGGGAGATATGGGGGAAGTCTTGTCTTAGTTTTACAGTAAGTAGTGCACTTATAAGTTTAAGTTGACTTTGCATGTGGAAGCCTTGTCTTTGACTTATTTGGGGAATTTTGACTTTGTCATGACTGAATTGCGATATCCAACATGTCGGTAATTTTGGGTTGAAAATAACCCTGAATACATCATAGAAAGCCCTATGCACGAAAATCGAAGAGTGAAAGTTAAAAAATAAAACAAACCTGTGTGCGCGTGGGTGCACGCTGTGCACGGCTGCACACATCAGGCTGTTTATTTTCTTTTATTTCTTTCATCCACACTTGCTCACTTGCTCAAAACACAAACTCGAACACGAACACTACTTTCTAACTTATTTTCGCCATTTCTCAATCTTCCAAATCTCAAATTCTAGCATCAAAAGTTACTCAATTCATCATCAATCTCAAGTAAGTGAAGTTCTTCAACATTTCTAGTATTTATTTTTAATTTTTGGCATGTTTTTGTGAATAATTACATGGATCTTAAATGTGGGTTTTCATATGTGGTTGATTATTGTGAAATGTGTTAACCAGTTCTTTGAATATTGAATTGGCATAAAATTTGGTAATTTGATCATTTTTTGGGCAAAATGACTCAAACCAAACTCATTTTCCATGAAAAATGTCTCTAGAAAGTGTCATAAGGCATGACTTGCAAGTTTTGTTGAATTATTAAATTTTGATCAAAAATCACAAACCTTAAGCGGCATTATTAGCTCACGTAGTGGACATGAACTAAAATTTCACTAAAACTTGAAATTTGGTCATTCTTTAGCAAAAATGACTCAAATTAAGCTTTAGGTGCAAAATTTGCATCTTTTCCAACAACACTCTATTTTATTTTTTTTTTTGCTTAATCTTTGTCGAAAAGTGTTGAAGCTTGATCCGTACTTGTAGAAACATGTTAAAACTTGCATGGGACTTCATATGCACTTGAAATTCATTCTTGGAAGTGTTGAATGAGATGTTACCATATGATGCAAAGGGCTTGCACATTTAATTTCATGGTCTTGTAGAGTAGGGCACTCTCTTAAGCGAACATCATGGGAAGAAATGTGCATTCTTCTTGAATTGGGAAAATCAAGAATATTGCATTCTTGAAATAAATAGTTGTAGTAATGCCTTGAGAACTGTTGAAACATTGTGCAAGTTTTGAGAACTTTGATTGCAGGTACCCATGAGCCATAGTGCATGGCTGGAACTGCCCAAATACAGCTGAAATGCTGCCAAAATTTATACTGATATTAACCATTTTCTTGGAACAGGATGTCGACAGTACTTGGTGGTCGTCCTCTTCTCGCCAAGAAGGTAGAGTGTCCAAGGTACATATGAAGTGCTGCTGGATGGACTCACGATCTTCAAGACTTTGGGATGAAGGATCACATCTCTCATCGTCCTACCATAGGACAGGTAAGTGCTATCATTTCCATAAAGATTATGGATTTCTTCTCTCTTTTTCATTGTCGTTTCTCTTGATTAATATGCTTCTCCTATGGAGAGATGGTGCTCCATGAGAGTATTCGGCACTCCCGGTCAGTTTTCTCAGTACTACCAGCCTTTCATTAGGGAACACTAACGTTGTGAACGCCTACAGGGATGTGGTTTTGGTAATTTGGCTCAACCAATGGGTGGCATCCATAAGGATAAAGCCAAAAATATCTTTGAGTTGGATTTGTTGGAGTGGTGGTGGGATACCACCAACATGTTCCACTTCCCATGGGGGAGGGGGATCAATAAGTAATTTGGCACCATGATCTCCTTAGCCCTTAGGACATTTGTTTACTGACCCACTATTTAATATTTTAATATCAAGCAAATTTTAAGCATGAATAGCGAGTAATTAAATCTAAATTATTATTGATTAGCGTATCGATTTTACTCCTTAGTTTATAATGTATAAGCCAAACATATTGTTATCATTGAAAAAATTATTGTATTGTACAATAAGTGAATAACATGCTTTTTTCATTGCGGAATGATTGCAATTATGAGGGTTAAAGTTGATGTTTCTAACATTTATATTATTTTCTCCCTAATTTCCTAATGATTTATGGACTAATTGAGCTCGTTTATGCCAAAATTTATGGTAATAGTGTGCTTTTAGTCTTTTATATGGTTTTGTAATGTTTTACAGGAAACAAGCAATTTTTGGTTGATTTCCTTACCTAAATTCAGAACTTGAGAAGACATGAACACTCATGATAATTTGGAGAATGATTACAGACATTTGCAACTCATTGGAGCAAGGTTGATGCCTGACATGACAAGTTGGAGGAAGAGAAGAAATAAAATTGAACAATTGTGAAGTTTAGATGTGATGGTTTTGACCACTTCTTAATGATTTGATCATAACTTAAAATATATAAATTGGATTGTTGTGATTCTTATTGCAGTGAAAATTAGACTCAAATAACTTTCCAATGGTAGGTTGTAAGCCCCATCGAACGTCTTGTACCAAAAGTTATAGCGATTTCAAAATGACACTACAAAAACTAGCAAAACCCGTAAGTTGCGTCCGCAACACTCAATGGCTTAGCGTCCGCAAGTTTGGGCAGACCTGTCTCTGAATTTTGAAATCTGTAATTGCATCCGCAGGGGTTTTTTTGGTTGCGTCCGCAAGGGTTTTTTGGTTGCATCCACAAAGGTTATTGCGTCCGCAACTAAGGCGAAGAGATGTTTTTCGATTTTCTATGTTTTGCTCGGGTTGGTTGGATGTAACCTAATTGTGGGTTATATAAGGCACGACTTACGAGGTTTTGACACACTTAAGCTTTCAATATTCTTTTAACTTTACAAAAACCATTAGGACTTGATTACAACTTTCTCTCTCTAAATTAGTTTTAGGTTTTGCTGTATGAATTCTCAAGTTTCATTCAATTCAATTTCAATTTCCTTTTCATTGGTAACTTTCTTTACTCTTACTTTGCAATTAATTTATTTAGTTTATGTTTGATTCTGTTTAGTTTATTTAGTTTTGATAATTAGTTTTGTTAATTAGTTTTGTTAATTGTTAATTGTTTATTTATTTATTTATTATTGTTTACTTAATTCAATTATGAATTTCTTTATGCAAATTGTTTTACTTTTAATAAGTATGAGTGATTAGCCGTTTTCTAGGTTCAGGGGATCCTTGAATCGTTAATGCAGTAATTAGGTGTTAATTAATTAATTTCCTTCTATTAACTGAATTCCTATTAATAATTTCTATCAATTGCTATTAAATTATGCGCAAGTTTAGTTGTAAGTTTAGTTATCATTGAAATTGATGCCGAGAGGTAAAATAACCACAATATGCTACTGAATAATACGCAAAATGAATCTAGGTAAGAGCGAGAGCCGCTAGAGGAGTTTTGAGGGAGTCTGAATTCGTCACTATTAATGATCCCTAGTTTAGTGAATTTGGGAAAATTGATTGGTTTGTGCTTGATTATTCATTGACTGTTCATGGTGAACCGATTGCCCCATGTTTTAGTAATTTGAGACTAATCTCGTTTTTCCCGTTATTTTCCGTAGTTAGTTAGATAATTAGTCAAAATTCTCAACAGAGGCTCCTTACACAATTTATACTTTTTAGAACTAATAGAATTTAATAGCTTCCCTGAAAATTCGATCCCTATTTCCATAGCTATATTAGTTACAGTGGTTGGTTATTTTTGGTAGATGTGCAATAGCCTTGTTAACAGTTATTCGGAAAGGTTTGTCAAACTAGAATAATTGAAAAGCATATCGAGTGTTGCATAGGATTTAGTCTTTTCTAAATAAATCATGTTCAATTAAATTAATTTTTTTAGAATTTAAAAATTGCTCATTAGATTTTTTTTTTTAAATTAAATAAAAACAGTTTCGAACTAAATACTCGATTGTATATTCATTGAGAATATTGGAAACTCAATTTGAATATTATTAGCCCTTAATTAGATTAATACTACTATTTATTAGATAACATTAGTCAATATTATACTAGCTTGTGCATTGTACGGGTTTCAAATCTAGGTGTAATATAATCTTAAGTCTTCAATTACTTTATGTACAAAAAAATTTCTTAATTACTCCACGTTGAAAAAAAAGTTCTCAATTACTCATTTACTATGTATTAAAATTTCAAACTAATTTTGTAAAAAGCTACTCTTCTAACCATTATTGAAGTAACTTCATCAACTCAAATTTGCTGAATTGTTCGCCAAATTGCCTTAAATCAAAGATTCCACCTTAAATATTCAAATATGCAATTTTAAAATCAAATCTTGGCATTAATAATTAATTAATTAACTCATAGAAAATATGATATTCTATTAAAAAAAAGAGCAATTAAAATTGAATTAGAAGTAACAATACGCTTAAATGCATACTTCAACTCGTCGATTGTCGGCAATTCCTTACTTCCTTGAACCTTGGCTATGAGCAATTCTCTTAGACATTCTTGTTATCCCTTTATTTCCAATTGATTATTATTACTACTATGAATGAATCTTTATCTTTTTTTAATAATTCTCAAAAATATTTAAGGGGTAAAGTTTTTCAACTGTTTGATAAGCAAAAGTCGAGGGGTTTAATTTGTTAAAAAAAATGTAACCAATTGCTCCATTGAAAGCAATTCATGGGGTCAATCCAATTTATAAAATTCATAGGGGAAAACAGCTACATCATAAGTAATTGGGAAAATAGAATGGATGATGAAGTTTATAGATAATTGAAGGAATTTGGGAATAATTTATGAAGCTTGGAATTGAATACCATTATGCAGGAATCTAGAAAAGAGGAAATGTTGAGACATTGAACAAGGGGAGAAGATAAGCGTGAGTTTTGGGCTTTAGGTGAATAAAAAGTCTCACTTTTTCTTTCTTTTTCCTTCACAATATGTTTAAATATTTGAAGGGAATGTGAAGGAAGAGGAAAGAAGGGGAGGGTAGAAGAGAAAAAAAAATCCCCCGTTTGGAGAAAATAGGAAAGGAAGAGAGAGTGAGGGAAAACCTTCGTGGTAATGGTGGTTGGCCGGTGGCAGTAGCGGTGCTAGCAGAAAGGTTGGAGGTGAGACAGTGGTCATGGCAGCAATAATAATATTGTGATGCAAGTAGGATTTTCCTTCTAAATATTCTCAATTTTGAAAGGATTTGTTGCATAAAAAGAAGGAAATAAATTCCTTTCATTTCTCTTCCTCCTAATTCTCTCACTTTCTAATTTTACTATCCAAATGGAGGAGCCTTCATCATTTCTTTTCTTTCCTCTTCCTTTCCATCCATTTTGTGGTATCCAAACAAGATTTTAGGGCTGGGCTCGAAGAAAATGGGCCCTCAAATTTTCAGGGCCTAGTGGTGAGGGTCACTTTGTACATATCCTTAGCCAGTCCAATTTCCTTCCATTTTATTGTATTCAAACAAAAGATAAACCATTTCCCCTACTTAAAAGAACCCTAAAATGAATTTAAAATATCTTTCTCTTTTCTTTGGATATTGGTGGTTATTTTTGTGACTTGGATTAACAAGTTTGTTGGTAGTACTACGAAGGGCCGCAAGCAAGCTATTTAATACAGTTTAGTACCACAATTGGGTTGCAAAGTGGGCTGCATTTATTTAGAGTTTGCTACTATTGATTTCACGCACAAGGGAGTAGTTATTTTGTTTTTCATTGTTTTATCTTTTGGTGTGGATCCCACGTAGGAATAGTCACATTGATATTCCTATTATCATCCATACTTCGTATAACTTGCTTATTGTTCGGCTTTGTTTTTTTTAATACTTGATATTTTTTTGAGATTATTATGACATCTAACCACAAAAATTAGAGAAAACACAATAGAAAGAGCTTGGGAGAAAATTTTAGGGAGAATTACCAGTCTCCTACTATTGTATTCCGTTTGTTCTCCATAGTAAAGATTTTTATCCCAACCCGAAGAACATAGCTATCACATTGATAGGGAACTTTGTTAATGCTTGTGTGTCGTTATTTATTCTTATTCTTATTATTTGTTTAATTATTTGTTTTCACGCTTCGGTTACAACAAACTTGGTATCAGAGCTAGGTTCTGCTTGAGGATCTGAGAATATGAGTAAGATTTTCAATATCAACAAGTTTATGGGAAAAACAGTTTTGGGCTATGGAAGATCAAGATGTGTGCTTTGTTGAAACAACAAGATATTTGGAAACCTCTTGTTAAAGATGATAAATCGAAGCAATCGTTGAATTCAGGTGGTTTGAGCGAGGCGGAATTAGAGACGATGGAGGAGAAGGCTTACTCTACCATATTGTTGTGTTTGGCTGATGATGTCATCACGGAGGCTGCGAATGAAACAACAACAACGCAGGTCTTTCGGCAAAGCTGGAGACTCTCTACATGACGAAGTCACTCACCAACAAGTTATTGTTCATGCAATGTTTGTTTTCCTTGCGTATATAGGTAGGTACGTCTCTAAGGGATCATCTTGATAAGCTTAATACTATTTTACTTGACTTCGTAATATAAAAATTAAGATAGAAGATGAAGATGTTGCTTTGTTATTGTTAGTTTCTCTTCCTTCTTCTTATGAAAATTTTGTTGAATCATTTGTTGTTGGAAAAGAAACTATAACCCTAGAAGAAGTGTAGTCAATAATCTTTACTAGGGATTTGCGCCAAAAGGCGACAATAAGTGAAGTGCTATAGATTCGGGTGTTGGGTTAGTTGTTAATTCGGCTAAAAGTAGTACTTCTAACTCTAAGAAGAAGAAAAATTCAAAGGGCAAGGGAAATACTACTACGAATGTATGTCACTATTGTAAAGAACCACGCCTTTGGAAAGATAAATGTCCTAAGAATCCCAAAAATAATTCCAATGCTAATAATACATAGAATAATTCTAAGTGGATTTGGCATTAAATGCTGGTGATGCAAGTCAATCTATGGGTTTTAGATTCTGGTTGCACTTTTCATATGTGTCCTCATGGTGAATGGTTTGCTACTTATCAGTCCTATTATGGTGGTGATGTTATTATGAGTAACGATGCTGCTTCTAAGGTAGTAGGTAGAGGTTCCATTAAGATTTGGATTGTTGGTGGAAACGTTCGCACTTTGGTGGACGTTAGACACATTCCACAACTGAAGAAGAACTTGATTTCTCTTGGTGCTCTTTACAATGGGGGTTTTATGTTCTGTCGTTCAGATGGGGAATTGATTATGCTGAAGGGTTCGACTATGGTACTTAAGGGTACTAGGGTTGGTGCTTTGTATTATTTGCTAGGCACTGTACTGACTGGTTCTACAAATGTGAGATCTAAAGGTCCAGGTGAAATGACTAAGCCATGGCATATGAGGCTTGGTCATATGGGCGAGCGTGGGATGCAATTCTTATCCAAATTGGGTCCTCTTGGTGGCCACAAGATGAAGAACCTTGACTTTTTTGACCACTGCGTGTTTGGTAAGCAACACATGGCTAAGTTTAGTCAGGGGTGCATGTTACCAAGGCTCCAATGGATTATATCCACTCAGATTGCTAGGGGCCTTCTCGGGTTGAAGGTATAAAAGGATATCGATATTTTGTGACTTTTACTGATGATTTCTCTAGGTACACTTAGGTTTATGTTCTTAAGCATAAAGCAGAGGCCTTTAACACTTTTAAGCAATGAAAAGTGTTGTTGGAAAATCAAACTGGCAAAAAGATAAATTGGCTATGAACGGATAACGATCTTGAGTTTGTTTGTGATGAGTTCAATGATCATTCCAGGGACAAAGGAATTCTGGGACATCGTACCATTAGGAAAATACCACAGCAGAATGGTGTAGCACAGAGAGTGAACCAAACCCTGCTTGAGAGAGCCCGATGCATGCTCTTATATGTAAAATTAACTAGAAGGTATTGGATGGAAGCTGTGAAAACGGCGTGCTACTTAATTAATTGTGGTGTAAATACAGGTATTAGCTGTAAGGTACCTTATGAGAAGTGGTCTCGGAGGAGTGCTGATTATTCTGGGTTGTGTGTTTTCGATTGTGTGGTCTACTATCCTGTGAGTGACAGTAAACTGGAGGTGAGAGCTAAGAAGGGTTATTTTGTGAGATTCAGAGATGATGTGAAGGGATATAGAATTTGGTCCCCATCAGAGGGTCGCATAATGCTTAGGAGAGATGTAGCCTTCGATGTAAATACTATGTTTATGTCTATTGAAAAATCTGCAGGTAACAATGATGATGGAACTAAGTTAGAAATAGCTGCAATTCCTACTCCTGAGACGGGTACGAGGAAGAAGCCGCAGAGACTGATTGAGCAGATGAAGGGACATAAACTTCAGGGGTAAAACTGTTGTGTAGAGGAGTTGGTTGCATATGCATTATATGTAGCTGATGATATTGAGTCACCAGAGCCAACTTCTTACAAGGAAGCAGTTTCGAGCAGCGAATCAGCTAAGTTGTTGGTTGCTATGAGTGAGGAGATGGAGTCTCTTCACAAGAACAAGACATGGGAACTTGTGAAGGTGCCACGGGGTCGTAGGGGAATTGGTTGCAATTGGGTCTTCGAGAGGAAAGAGGGAACTTCGGAGGGTGATGCTATAAGGTACAAGGCTACACTCATTGCTAAGGGCTACAGACAAAAGGAAGGAGTGGATTACAGTGACATTTTCTCGCCAGTGGTTCGACATACTTCTATTTGGGTGTTGCTAGCTATAGTGGCACATTATGATCTGGAGCTTGAGCAATTGGATGTTAAGACAGTGTTCTTATACGGTGAGATAGAGGAGGATATCTTAATGAGCCAACCAGAGGGATTCATCGTTCCTAGGAAGGAGGGATGTGCTTGTAGCTTGAAAAAGTCCTTGTATGGGCTAAAACAGTCGCCTCAGCAGTGGTACAAGCGGTTCGATAATTTCATGGTGGAGCATGGGTTCGACAGGTGTCCTTATTATTATTGTTGTGTTTATCATAGTAAGGTGGAGGACGGTTCATATATTTATTTACTATTATATGTTGATGACATGCTTATTGCATCCTAGGAGATGTCGAATGTGAACAAGTTGAAGAATCTTTCGAGTTCCGAGTTTGACATGAAGGACTTGGGAACAGCTCAAAAGATTTCAGGCATGGAGATTTATAGAGATCATGGCCACAAGAAGCTGTTTCTTTCACAAAAGAGCTATATTCTGAAAATTCTTGATAGGTTCGGTATGAGTAATGCAAAATCTATTCGTACTCCTGCTGCTGCTATTACTCTTCCTTTCTATGTATACTCCTCAATCTGATGATGAGAAGGAATATATGTCTTGTGTCCCTTATGCTAGTGCTGTTGGTAGTTTGATGTATGTTATGGTTTGCACTAGGACTAATATTGCACATGCTATTAGTGTGGTTAGCAAGTTTATGACTCAACTTAGGAAGGAACACTGGCAGAGTGTAAAGAGAATAGCTATTTGAAGGGGACGGCAGATTTTTGTCTCATTTATGGAAATAATACACAATGTTTGGTATCCGGATATTGTGATTCAATTATGTAGCTGATGTTGACACTAGGAGGTCTGTAATTGGGTATGTATACACTCTAGGTGGTTCCATTATTGGTTGGAAAGCTACTTTGCAATCTTCCGTAACATTGTCTACAACTGAGGTGGAGTATATGGCTTTGACTTTTGTGGCAAAGGAGGGTATATAGTTACGACGTCTGGTTAGTCATTTGGGTTTACACCATGATTGTGCGACGATTTATTGTGATGGCTTGAGCGCTATTTGTCTCGCCAAGGATTAGGTACATCATGACCGAACTAAACATATTGATGTCCGTTATCATTTTCTGAGGAATGAGAAGAGAATTGAGGTGAAAAAGGTTGGTATTGCTGATAATCCAGCCGATATGTTCACCAAGCCTATTCCGGTTCGCAAGTTCAAACATTGCTTAGACTTATTGAACATCGATAATCACATTTGACCCTTATGGGTTGTGCCTCAAGCTGGAGGAAATCCCGGCCTTGGGATAAAATGGGCGTTTATGTGGTTTGGGTGTTTTGTTTGGTGTAGCTTGAGACGTCAAGTTATACATTTGGTTTGGTCTTTATTTTGGTTTGACTTGTTTTATTGAATACAAGTCAAGGTGGAGAATTGTTGGATATTGATGGTTATATTTGTGATTTGGATTAACAAGTTTTTTCCTAGTATTACGAAGGGCCGCAAGCAAACTGTGGAATACGGTCTAACACCGCAACTGGGTTGCAAAGTGGACTGCTTTTATTTGGAGTTTGCTACTCTTGATTTCATGCACAAGGGAGTTGTTCTTTTTTTTCATTGTTTTATCTTTTGGTGTGGGTCCCACGTAGGAATAGTCATATTGATATACTTATTAACATCCATACTCCGTATAACTCGCTTATTGTTCGGCTTTGTTTTATTTTTTTTAATACTCGATAGTTTTTCGAGATTATTATGAGATTTAACCAAAAAATTAGGGAAAACACAATAAAGAGAATTTGAGAGAAAATTCTAGGAAGAGTTACCAGTCTACTACTATTGTATTCCGTTTGATCTCTATAGTAAGATTTTCACCCCGACTTGGAGGACATAGCTGTCACATTGAAAGTGAACCTTGTTAAATCTTGTGTGTTGTTATTTGTTCTTATTCGTATTATTTTTTTCATTGTTTGCTTTCACGCTTCTGTTACAACACTCTCATCCTCTCCTCTATAAAAAAACCTAAGATTTCTTTACGGCTGCAAGGGGTTACCATCATCATCTCTTTGATGATGGTTATGATGATGGTAAGCCCCAATTTTTTCTTTATTTCACTTTTTTGTTTTTTAGTTCTGAATAATTCTCCTTTCTCTCTCTTTAGAAGAGATTTATTCTCAATTTCTAGATTTGTTCTCTCCTTTTGGGAGAGTTTGGAGTTTTTTTTTTTCTCCTCTTTAGTTATGGAATACCAAATAAGAATGCCAGCTAATTAGCTAAGGAGGTAACTAATGGGTTCCCACCATGAACATTGCTGCCTAAGCCACCCATGGGTTCTACGCATACCACATATTTATCTTTTGTCTTGCTTGCCTTCAGCCTTTAAATAGCTTAAATCCCTTGTGGATGGAGATATGATACAATGTTTTTGTTATTATTCTTTTCGTATACTTTTATACAAACATGTGCTAATTTTTGAAAATTTTAGCACTATACTTGAGGATTTCAATGGTGTAGTGGCGGTGTTTAGTGTCCTATATGTGGGCTTTATGCCTATGAGGAAAGGATGTTTTTTGTGGAAATGGAACAGGACAAACTTGTAAAAGTTAGTGTTCCTGCTTTAACAGGTTTCTCAATTCTCACCTTAAATTGAATATTTGGCCACTTGAACAAAGTTGATATTTCATTTTAACAGGTTTCTCAATTCTCACCTTAAATTGCAGTGTTCTTGCTTTGCTGGGTTATGAGATGGATAAGTTTTGGGTTGACATTTGTCTTTGTAGCCTTAAGTGTACTATTGACTCTTGACACAAGTGTTGTTTCTGATCTTATACTATTACCTGTAAACCAGTATATCTAGATTGTGCCACATTGTCAAATTTTTGTGCTCAACAGGCTATATGCTTATAATATAGATGCTTGCATTCTAAAGCTTATTTTATAGTGCCTGTTATAAGTTACTATTTCACCCTTAAGCTTTGAATAGTTGGTTGCATCTAGAACTTTTTCAAATTACCTTTATAATTGAATGCTTATCTAGTGATTTGTAAATAGAGTATTCACATTAGTTGTTCAATGGAGGCTAGAGGGTGAGTCAGTCAGTAATGGCCTTGAGTAAGCCTTTCAAATTGATGGCTATTAAAATGATATATTGGTCTTTAATAGAGGAGAGAAAATGAAAGAAGCCTAAAATTGTAGATGGTCTTTAAAAGTGTAATTTAGTGAAATTGTGTATTTAAACTGTGACGTTGACCCTGCTATGAAAACAGATTATTGTCATTGTTTTGGAAGGACTTGATTTTAGCTCACTGAGGTGGTTGGGTAAGGCATATTATATGTCTAAATTATTGATCTTGAGTAATTTAGTTACTAATTCTCCTCTTATTTAACCACATGTGTGTTGGTGGATTGACAATGCAAAGGATTCAAATGACCCATTTGTCCGACTAGTACGTATAACTCCTGGCGTTGGGAAGTACATTGGTCGCACTTATACACCAAGGTGAGGAGACATAATACTCATTTGTGTTAGTCCTGCTAAATTTTTTGAAATTATGGATGGACGTTTCAATCGTGACTAATACAGCCTATGGTTTTTAAAGGCTTTGAAGTCAGCAATACGTCAAGGGCTGTTCACCGTTCAATAAATTGTTGAAGTTAAAGAGAAGTTAGCTACTTTTATCACTTTATATTGTTTGTAATAAAATAACGAGCTTAGGTCAAGATGATGATGTAAAAGAATTCAATAGTGAATTAAATTATAGTTCGTAAGTAGGTGAAGTGACATGCATATATATGTATGCATGTTTGATTTAATTTGTACGTTGATATATATTGTTATTAACTATAATGTTATTATCTTTGTTTTTTACTAATTTATTATATAATATAATTTATTATAATAAATGTCATAATAATGATCTATTAGTATTAATTCTTATTAGCAATTGAATATGTGGGAAAATAACTTTATGCTGAGGTCATACATAACAACCACAGCATAAAGTCTTAAATTTTGGTGGTAAAAAAAGTTTATGTTGCAATCATTTTAAAAAAGCGAAGCATAAAGTCTCTAAAAATTGGTGGAAATTGGACTTTATGTTGCGGTTGTTTAGATGACCGCAACATAAAGTTTTTACCCTTTTACTTCTGTGGCATATGTTACGGTAAAAAAAAACGAAGCAAAAGGTGGTGAAATGGCCGCAGTAAAAGGTTTTTTTCCACTAGTATCGAATTTTTTTTTTATTTTTAAAAAAAAAGAAAGAAAAAAGCTGGCATTCTCATGAATTTCAATCATCATTAATTACATTGGAATTGACTTGGAGCTTAATTATTTAAGACTTACAATCCAATCATCATTAGATATTATAACAATACTTTGCTTTCAAATCACTATTATTTCATTTATTAATTTCTTTCCAAGAACTAGAATCACCTAATTGACTAAAAATTATTTTCAGTAAATATACTACGACAATTGTAACAAGATCGAAAGATTATTAAGCTGCAAACTGTTTTCTCGTCGACAGTTGCAACTAATTATTACATCTTAATACAATTCATTGACATCATGAATTTGAACTTGAACGCTAGAGAGCTTATTATTACTGCCTAATACAATATATGAGTAAAATTCATATAGATGTTCTCGAAGACAAAGTTTTAGCCAATTATCCCCCACAAGCAGCACCACATGCTGCAGCCGCGCAACCAGAGCCTTGTTCGACATGAGTGGCACTGTCCTTGTCGCTAGACGCACCATCAGCACACGAAAAGATCATCAAAATGAAAGCTGAAAACAATGAGAAGGTTAGGAAACCAAACCACAACCAACTGATCAGTTGATCATACACGTTATTAAACTCACTTTCATGCATTAAATTTCTCATTATAATCACTGTAATTGCTTTTTATTTTTTGGGGGGGGTTTGTGGGTGTTTGGTGTTACTGTTTTGTTATCCTGTTATGTGTTACTATCATCTTAAATTAGTTTTTGTTTTGGTCGTCTTCTTAATACATTTAAGTTTTTTTTTTTTTGGCTGAATTTGGTTGACCTTGGATTTTCTTTAATGGTACATTGTACACCCACTAATTATTCAGTGAGTCTTTGTTGGTTAAAAAATAAGTGACAGGGTTGTAATTGTAAAGACACGAAATGTATGATCCGCACACCAGGGGATTTATAGTGCACGTAAAAGAAAGTCAATCACTGTAAATTATGATACAATAATCAAAATAGAAGGTTTTCGTGTGAGAACGTATTATCAAAGTATGTGGCTTTAGGCTCTATATTTTTTTTATTTGAAATTTTTGGCATTTTAGTTCAATTAAATTCAGTTTATTTTAATTTAGGTCAATGCCTCAATTCAATTTAGTTCTGATAGATATTATATTCCAAATATTTTGTAAAGGAAATAATTTTGTGACAATACCAAATATTGGTAGGATTGTATCTTATGTAACCCTATATATATGGTTCAATGGAATTACTCCAATTCAAGGAGTTTCTGAGACTAACATGGTATCAGATTGCTAATGCTTTACTTCTCCTTTTTTTTTCCTCTGCTCGAGCCTTTGCTCGTATCTTTTCCTGGCAATATCGCTTCCTCTACTCGCCTAACATGGCGTCAACACCTTCTAAAACCGACTCCTCTATTTCGTTTTCATCTTCTACCGAGTATCATCCTGCACTTTCTATCACCAACATCCGCAATGCCATCCCTCTCATCCTTGACTATGAAAACATTCAATACTCAAGTTGGGTCGAATTGATTGAGAACCATGTGTGTGCTTATGATGTACTAGATCATATTGATTCAAAGACGGAACGTCCCATGGGTATCTCTGACGCTCTCTAGAAGCGTCTTGACGCCATTGTTAAGCAATGGATATACGGCACCATATCTCCTGACCTCCATAAAACTATATTATCACGTCACTCAACTGCACAACAAACTTGGGATCGTCTCAAAGAAATTTTTCAAGACAATAAATCCACTCGTGCTGTTTATCTCGAAAATCAGTTTAACATGCTTCATCTAAGTCACTTTCCCAATATCACGGCATATTGTCAACAAGTCAAGAGCTTGGCTGACCAACTCGCAAATATCGACCAACCGATTCCCAAACCAAAGCTTGTATTACGTCTGGTTTCGGGCCTAATCAACACTGATTTTGATACCGTGGCAACCATGATACGTCAAACTGATCCCTTGCCGTCGTTTCAGATATGTCGTTCTCGCTTATTGCTTGAGGAGTCGCGGCGTGCCAACGACCCCACCATGGCACAACAAACCTTCATCACTTCGTCTGAGCCGCAGCCTGCTGTATCACCGTCTTCCTCCCCCTCTCAGCCCTCAATACGTGGTGGTCAACCTAGTCGGAACAACCGTGGCGGGGGACGATCTGGATGCGGGGGACGTGGTAGAGGACGAGGCAGAAATAACACCAATAGCAACTCACGTAATTCCTCTAGTCCACAACAAACACAACAATCCACTACTAATGCAAGTCCATGGACTACCTTTCCTATTAATTTTAATTAGGCCCAACATCAATGGCCATAGCAGGCCCACTGGTCACCCAACACACTATGGCCTAATACATGGATTGCACCCCCATGTCCATACCCCACTACCTCTATGCTGCCACGCCCAACCAACGGGCTCCTTGGCCTAGCCCTACGTGCGCCCAACCCACCCCAAGCCCACACACCAGCCCACGGTCCCCCTATGACTCCAACGGACCTTGCCAACGCCTTCTCTACGATGCATCTCACTCAATCTGATGATGGTTGGTATATGGATTCCGGCGCCACGCCTCATATGACAAACAATCCAAGTACATTCTCCCCCCTTTTTAATTTGAGCACTAAAAACAATATTTTAGTTGGCAATGGTGCACGCATTCCAATAATAGGTTATGGTCACTCTACCTTTCTGAATCACTCCTTCACCCTTTAAAGTGTTCTCCTTGCCCCACATATTGTCAAAAACTTAATTTCTATCTGAAAATTTACCATTGATAATAGTGTCTCAGTTGAATTTGACCCATTTGGTTTTTCTGTGAAGGATCTTCATACGGGGACGCCACTAGCGAGATGCAATAGTTCAGGAGATCTATATCCTCTTACCACCGACTCCACTCACTCTGCTTGCCTAGCCAATAGTCTTGCTGCTCTTTCCCCTACTACGTGGCACAATCGTCTAGGATATCCGGGTCTCAAGTTTTTAGTTTGCTTAAGAATTCTCTTCAATGTAAACATAATAATGACTCTGTGTGTTATTCTTGTCCTTTAGGAAAACATTGTCGCTTATCTTTTTCTCCTTCTACTAGTTCTACTTCTCTTACTTTTGATTTAATTTGTGCTGATTTATAAATATTTTCTCGTTCTAATTGATGATTTTACACATTTTGTGTGGACAATCCCTCTCAATTTTAAATTCCAAGTGTACCGCTCCTTTCTAAATTTTCATTCTTATGTCCTCACTCAATTTGAACGACCAATTAAAACCTTTCAAAGTGACCACAGGCGTGAGTTTGATAATAATCCCTTTAAAACATTTTGCAAAGCCCATGGCATTGTTTTTCGTTATTCTTGTCCTCACACATCCCCATAAAATGGTAAAGCGGAGCGTATGATTCGTACTCTAAGTAACATGTCTCGTACTTTATTATTTCATGCCTCCCTCCCCCCTTCCTATTGGCATTTTTCTCTTGAGACTTCTCATATCTTATTAATATTTTACCAACAAAAACCTACAAAAATACAATTCCCACTCAGGCTCTTTTTGGGAAAATTCCAACTTATACCCATCTTCGTGTTTTTGGGTGTCTATGCTTCCCTAATCTCTCTTTTACCTCTTCTCATAAATTAGCACCCCGATCCACTCCTTGTATTTTTTTTGGGTTATCCTCCGCATCACCGTGGTTACCGATGTTTAGATATCTCTTCCAATAAAATTATTATCTCTAGACATGTTGTCTTCCATGAAAACACATTTCCATTCAAAAATATGGTTGCCTTTACACTTAGTGATCACTATCAGCTTCTAGCCTCGGATGAGCCGTCTCCCTTAATTACACGCCACTTACATTTAACTCATGGTACTCCCCATGCTCACCACCCTCCTCCCTCCCCTGCAGAGTTGTCGCCACAGCAGCACCCTCCTCCCTTAGCTGCAGAGTTTTCGTCACAGCAGCACAGTGGCACATCCACTACTTCTCGCCCCCCCCG
>PYUH01004047.1:1317219-1379112 GCA_016808085.1 Suaeda aralocaspica
CCCCCCCCCCCCCCCTCCTCTGTTCAGCAGCCACCGTGGCTCACCCGCGGTTCCCCACCTGAAACCACCACCCCACTGCGGTTCTCACTGCCTTCTCCCCCGACCCACAGCAGCCCCTACACACCCCCCTCCTATGCGTGGGGCACCCCCCATAATACCCACCACCCCTCCCCCATCTCCCCCTATATGCACCCGTGCTAGTCATGGCATCTTCAAACCCTACCCGAAATATGCCCTTAATATTCCAACTCCGTCCATTTCCCCTCTTCCAAATTCCCACAAACATGCTTTTACCAATCCTAATTAGAATGCAGTCATGACTGATGAGTTTAGTGCCCTTATTAAAACGGGGACATGGGAGTTAGTGCGTAGGTCTACGGGGGTGAATATTGTTAATTGCATGTGGTTGTTTCGTCATAAATATAAATCTAATGGTGATCTTGAGCAATACAAGGCTCGTCTTGTTTGTGATGGCAGGTCACAGGAAAAGGGTGTTGATTTTGATGAAACCTTTAGCCCAGTTGTCAAACCTGCCACAATTCGCATGGTTCTTAGTATTGCTATGGCTCGTAAATGGGGAATTCATCAATTGGATGTCAAAAATGCCTTTTTGCATGGGGACCTACAGGAGACTATGTATATACATCAGCCACCGGGGTTTGTTGATAAACGGGCTCCTCATCATGTTTGCTTGCTTCGAAAGGCCCTTTATAGCCTTAAATAGGCCCCCCCGGGCTTGGTATCAACGGTTTGCAAACCATCTGCTTTCTTTTGGTTTTGTGATCTCAAAATGTGACACATCTTTTTTATTTTCCGTCGCGGTCCAGATATGGTTTATTTATTACTTTATGTTGATGATATTATCTTGGTCACCTCTTCTGATTCTCTGCGCAGTTACATGATTTCCCAATTACAATTGGAATTTCCAATGACTGATTTAGGGCCTTTGAGCTATTTTTTGGGTATTTCTGTTACTCGTAAGCCTTCTTCTATGCTTCTTTCCCAAGGAAAATATGCACGGGAAATTTTAGAATGTGTTGGCATGTCAATTTGCAAACCGGCTGCAACGCCTGTTGAACCTGGCTCTAAACTTAGTCTTCACTTTTGACCACCGGTTGCTGATCCCACTCATCACTGCAGCCTTGCAGGTGTATTACAGTATCTCACATTCACTCGCCCTGATGTGCTTATGCTGTTCAGTAGATATGTTTATTTATGCATGATCCCCTGGAGCCTCATTATCGTGCATTACAACGAATTTTATGTTATCCAGGGCACCATTGATCATGGGTTACACTTATATCCTTCTGCTCCTACTAGATTAATTACCTATACTGTCGCAGACTGGGCCGGATACCCGGACACTCGTCGCTCCACATGTGGCTATTGTTGTTTCTTGGGTGACAATCTCATCTCTTGGTCTTCTAAGCGTCAACATACTCTGTTAAAATCTAGTGCGGTGACAATCTAGTGCTGGCTTCGAAATTTACTTCTCGAGTTACATTGTCCTCTTACTCAGGGCACTATTGTGTATTGTGATAATATTAGTGTTGTTTATTTGTCTACAAATCCAGTACACCATCAGTGAACCAAACATGTTGAGTTAGACATTCATTTTGTTCGTGAAAAAGTAGCTTTGGGTCAGGTTCGTGCCTTACATGTCCCTTCCCGTTATCAGTTTGCTGATATTTTCACAAAAGGCCTATCTTGAGAGTTGTTTTTAGACTTCCGCAACAGTCTTAGCGTACGCCCTCCTCCCGCTATGACTGCGGGGGTGTGATAGATATTATATAGATATTATATTCAAAATATTTTGTAAAGGATATAATTTTGAGACACTACCAAATATTGGTAGGATTGTATCTTATGTAACCCTGTATATATGGTTCAATGGAATTACTCCAATTCAAGGAGTTTCTGAGACTAACAAGTTCATCTCGTTTCAGTTCGTTTCATTACAGGTAGGTTTCAGTCCAAAAGATTAGGGCCTAAGGCTCTATTCTTTCGGACCCAAAATTTTGGCACTTCAGTTAAGTTCAACTTATTTCATTTTAGTTTAACTTCATTCAATTCAACTTATCTCCATTGTAATTACTCCTTCATTTCATTCCACTTCAATTAAGTTCAACATAGTTCAGTTCAATTCAATTCAGTTTAGTTTTGTTCAACTATATTTAGTATAAAAGAAGAGGGCCTTAGGGTCTGTTTATTTCAACTTCATTTTAGTTCAGTCCAGTTTTCAATTTATCTCCAATTAGTTCAGTCCAATTCAGCTCCAATTAGTTTAGTTCAGTTCAACTCTTCTTTTATTTTGTTATTTTTTTTGCTAATATATTTGTTCCGAATGTTATTTTTTCATAATACTATTTGTTCATAATATATATTAATATTATTTTGTGCTTGGCTTTATTTTGTTTATAATATTTACTACAAGAAAATCGTCTCTTTCTGATGGCCCTTAAATTCCGTCGCAAATGTCAACATTTCTGACGAATTTAAAATCTATCGCTAGTTTGCGACGTATTTTAAATCTGTTGCAAATTGGTGACAGATTATATACATTTTCGACGGATTTTTTTAGAAAATATTTGACTTTTTTGGTAGAAGGAATTTACAACCGAATTCGCGACAGATTTTTCCATCAAAAATGAAATTAGGTGAAATAAAACAATTTTACAAAACCTAGGTATAAATAACCCCCCCCCCCCTCATTGTTCAGATGTTGCCCTATCTTTTCTCCTCTATCACCTCTTTTTTCAGATCTGAAAAACCTCTTTCCTTCTCGTTTCCTCTTCTCTTTCTTTCTCGTTTCTTCCCATTTCTTTACTTCTCTCTCCTTTCTTTCGCTTGCATCATTTGTCTCCTTCAATTCCTCTATTTTCAACTGCTTTTGCTACTTTTTCCTCTCGCTTTCCTTTGTTTCCTCTATTTTCTCTGTTTTCACTTTGATTCGTTTTCCTCCTTTTTTCGCCAAATAATTGCATCTATCATTGAAGATATCGTTTTTTGGTCGAATTTGATCATGATAGTTCTAGGGTTTTTATGATCAAATTCAACCAAAAAAACCTAGATGGTTGCTTTCAATTGAAAGTATGATTTTACTTTATCTTTTTTGCTCGATTTGCTTTGATTTTTCATTCGAATTATATTGAATTTTTTTGAAGTTTTTGTGATATGTAATTTCACATATTTAGTTTCATAATCATAATATTGAATTATAGCATTCATATTTTTGGTTTCGATCTAAAACACATAAAGATAAGGCTAGGCGGATTTTTAGTTAACGCACACAAAATTTCCAATTTATCATGCATGGGTGATCGCTTTAGAATTTAATTGATTTTAATCTTTTATTTAGTAAAAACATGCTGTTACGACTTTTAAGCTAAACATAAATTCTAAAGTGATTGTAAAACTATAAACTCTTAGCATGGAATCACATAAATTATTGTAAAACATGTTTCTACTTAGATTTGATTTTAATCAAAAGTCAAATCATTAATTAGTTAATGTTGCATCGATTGGATTTAAAACATCTCAATTATCCAATAAAACAATTAAATCACATAAACATCCAAAACTAAAACTTTGAAGAACTCAAGATGATGATTTCGATGTTGTTGGCCTCATTTGAAGTACCTTTCGTGCTATTTTCGACAACTTCTTAGAACCGAAAGTTTAAAGAGCTTTGATTAATAATGAATAATAATGATAATGATATTAATAATAATAAGATTAAAGTTGGAATGAAGTCGAAGTGAAGAAGTGAGAATGAAAGATGATGATGTGAGGTTAGAAAAGGTCGAGTATTTATAGGGTTAAAAGTGACGTCAGCAAGCATTGTAGCGACGGAGGAGCACCATAGCGCTAAAGGCTGAGCGCTAGGGTGCCTAGGCACTGGCTGGGCCTCTAGGCGCTCGCCCTGCGCCATGGTGCTCGAGCCTCCTTTTTCTTGATTTTCGCACGATGAATCTCCAAATCTTCCTTGTTTTGTATATTCATTTCCATAAATCGAAATATTATGAAATAATACGAAATTCACCTCCATAAATTGATTTATTTACTTCCATAACCTAGAGTTTCCATATTTCGAACTAACCTTTCTAGAAGGTTCGACAAATCTGTTCACATTCATACGCTTAAATTATTTTCGAAAACAAAATTAAAAAGGTGAATTATGAAATAAGATAAAAATAAAATGAAAATAAAAATAAAATGAGAAAATGAAATATAAAAATGAAAATAAACATAAGAAATGAAAATAAATAAAATATAAGAAAATAAAAATTAGAAAATTATTTTAAGTGTATTATAACCATCGTAACTCATCATCGGTAACTCCAGCAATGGTTTTTAGTTTTTAACATAGTTCGGGGGCGTTTCACCCCTGGACCCCAACTCGCTAATCGGGCAGCGAGACCCCCGCTCGCTGGCCGAGCAGCGGGACCCCCGTATAGATTGTGGAATGGAGACCAATTAGGTGAAGGACTGACTTCCAACACAAAAAAATTAGATGTTCTTTTCAAGCAATCAATTTTAAAAGTTTGACCTGTTTGTGACGTGGTACACGTTAATCATCGACCGTTAGGTGCGACCAAATATAGGTGTCTACACCTTTTAATACGAATTTTGATTTTTGATTATGTTTATCTTGTTATGTTAACATAATAATTAATTACTTTGCATATTTGTTCTTAATTGAGTAAAATGTTATACTACGAGTAATTATTATCTATAGAGAGTTACGTTGCACACATAATTTATCGTCAACTTGGAAGTTTTTGGTATTATTTTTAACACTCCACTAGTAATTTAGCCGGGGCGATGCCCGGGTCGATCTCAAAATATCAAATACTCCCTTTGTATCTTTTTACTTGCTACATTAGGGTTTTCAACACCAGTTATAGTGTAACTTTGACTCACTTTGTTGCTTTATACGTAACGAAAAATATAGCTATATGGAATCTTGTTTGATTCGTTTCGATGTAAACTTTCCAAATATATACTTTTTATAATTTATTAAAATATATAACTTGAGATTATAATTTTTATAGTTGTTTATTGGGAAATGTGAAAGAAAAAATGTAGCAAGTGAAAAAAGACGGAGGTAATATATTATTATTCATAAATTTTTATAATCTATTTTATTGTCTTTTTGTAATTAATTGGCTCATGCAAAATTGATAAAGATTATGTTTCCATGACAAGTTTGTCATTAAAATAAATCACTTTTTTCGGATGAAAATAACTATTATCGGGTACTAGAGATAAGGGGATGTGTTAGTAATAGTCTGTTATGATGCCTCTTAAAGATGTACATATTTGTGCATGTACTTTTAGTTACATGTACTCATGTAACTATAGCTCTTTATTATATTTTATTGTGAACAATTGATCAACAAAAACAAAATGCATTGATTGTTGTGTATTTACATTTTATTTAAAAGGTCGGGAGTTCAAATCTTAATGGCTATATGTTGCTTTCATTTGTAATTTTTGGATGTATCGTGGTGCAAAGTTGGCGAGAGGTTGCCAAGTGGCACAATGCAGGTGAGTGTTGGGGGACTTACGTGGCACATCGACGTTCTCCGAAAGTTCTTTTAATATATTATATAGATTTATGATATGATTGCTACGTATACATTTCATAACATTTAAATAGTGTTTTATGGATATTCATTTATATATATATATACACACATCAAATTATCAACCTAAAAATTTGAAATTGTTTTTTTTTTTTTTTCTTTGGTTAATTAAACATGTCACGATATTAAAGTAGATGAGTATAATTTTAGGTGATCAATTAAGCTTCAGTAACAATAAATTTTTGTTTTACTGGATTTGTGATTGTAATATTTGGTTGAACATATGAAGCATTTAATTAGTCATAATTTAAAGAGTTCATACGCCATCTCTCTTATTATCCTTTTTTACTAGTATTAGTCTGATCTTAGTTTATATTACTTTTGATAGTTAAACTTGATCTTGTTTTACTTGATGTATTATATCTGTATACACTTATATTAAGTGGTTTGTATTCTCATGATTTTAGTAACTTATTATATATATGCATGTGATAGGGGTGTGCAAGATTTTACGGTTCCGAATTTCCGGTCCGAAATTTTCCGATTCCGTTCCGAAAAATCGGAATTCCGATCAAGTTTTTTGAAAACCGGAAAAACCGGACCGGATATCCGGTTTTTTAAACCGGAAACCGGATCGGATACGGAATGGATTTTTAAAAAATCGGATTCCGGATTTTTAAGGAAAACAAAATCCGGAATTCCGGTTTTCCGGATTTTTCCGAATTTTTCCGGATTTCCGATCCGGTTTTAAGGGTATATGTGTAAATTTTAGAGAAATTCTAGTATATAATTCGGAACCGGACATCCGGATTTCCGATCCGTTTTTTTCGGATATCCGAATTTTCGGAATTCCGGTTTTTCCGGAACGGATACGGAATCAATTTTGTTGGTTCCGGATATCCGAATTTCCGGATCGGAAAATTTCCGATTTCCGGTTTTGCACACCCCTAGCATGTGATATATATATGTATTATTAGATTATGTACCTATAGAAAGTAGGATAATTGGATTAATGAGTAAATAATCGAACATGACTTTACTTGTATGTATAGACCTGATGTTCCTAAAAAATACTTATACATATATGACACGGTAAAGGGTCAAATTTCCATAAAAAAATGCAAAGATTTTTCTTATGCATGGTTTTTAAAAAAAGAAAAAGAAAAAAATCATTCAAATAATGATTTTGCTTGCACTTTTATGGGTGACAGTGTTGCTATATGTGTGATGACATAACTCACATAAGTTTATTGATCATATAAATCATATTGTTAACCTCCAAATTATTTTTCTAAAATGAGTTGATTTAAGAATTATAGCTATTAATGACAATAATAAATATTAGGAATATTATGTATATGGGAAGACCAAGTAGCATAGTATTAGTGACTTGTAAGCTAAGCTAATACTCTACAATTGCATACTCCTTATTTTGGGACAAAGAGTTCTAAATTTTGTTTGAGAACCTTAAATTTATATAGGTCACAACCGTTGAAGGGTGACATGAGGAAACAAAGTTTGTATAAGAGATAAAAAAAATCCTAATAGTTTCTACATTATATGTTGCTTATACATACAATGCCATCTGAAAATATAAAAAAGCTTTGAATTATATATAGCTTATATATTGTTTATTGGACGGTTAATATTTGTACTAAACTCATTTCCTAGAAGTAAATGGGATATTGTATCATCGAAAGAGTAACGTGTATGTTTGCATGATGTTTCCTTGATTATAATTTATCTAAAAGTTCATCTGAATTGTAAACACAATTATATAACACTTTTAGAAAGAAATAATTGTATGAGTGTAAGATATTAATGATGGTTTAAAAGGAATATGAGATTATTAAATGTTGTTGAATTAATTTTATCCCCCTATATGCAAGGATTAGGAGAAGATAGATAGATGGTCAATTTGGTTCATACATTAATTTAAGTATCAATAATTTATTTATTAGAGGCGACAATACGATTTTAGGAAGATAATATCCTGAAGATGGGTATGCATAAATGTTGTTGACCATATATCAATTTTAAATGCTCCTATTAATTTGATGTGCTAGAAGGACAACGAAGGTCATTTGCTAATGAACTTAGAGCACACCTAAAGTGAATTGGATCAGTAGTTCTAGAGACAAGAATATTTAACAAAGGAATGGAGCAATAATAATTGATAATGACAAATTCAAGAAATTGATACATTTGATGGATCTCCTAAAGAGATTGTGTTTAGTAAAATCGATAAGTACCAAGATTATATAAAATACTTTAGAAGAGTATAAAATGTCCAACACAATTTTTATGTATCATGATAATAATCAATGCTCCAACGGAGAATAAATGATTATTGCATTAAGTATTAGTTAGCGCAGGACAAAACAAATGTTAGTGTTGTTATATCACATCATATTAATATTCATGGCTATGCTTGAAGTATGTATAATAACGTGATCACTAGACTTTAAAATTTGACTAGAGTTTAGAAAAATGATTGGATGTAATAATTGAATTAGGGCATCCGGGTTTAATAATAGCCCGTTATGGAAACATGAAGTTTCAATTGATATGGAATAATGTGCTGACGATCTCTCATGTTAGATAGATGAAATGAATTAAGTCATCACATAACATTAAGATTGAGCTATGTTGTGATTGTGAATTTTGATAGTCTTTTTTTTTTATTTTTGAAGGAAATTTCAAAAGAAACCATATTGATTTTGAATATCATTTTATACTGTCAATTATTATGTGGCTAGTTCACCGAATACAATGAATTTGTATGTTAAAATTTTGGGCAAGTAAAATCATTATCAAAATTATTGGCGATCTAGAAGATCACCACTAAGTGGAGTTACATGCATACAAATTATCTATTTTTGTATAACAATCCTTTTAATTGGGGCTATTGACTGTCAACACACAAGAAATATGAAAAAAAAAGAGACAACTACAAATTACATGTCTTCCCATTGATAGTGATCTTTATAAGGGAACAAACAGTTATGAAAGGTTTGTCAATAGATACATGTCCATTATAAGTTAAGGAAAAATGATTTTCCTTGAGAATATTTCACCAGAAGAGATGAAAAGTTTATTGAATATTACTTTTCCACATGAAATTATGTATTAAGTTGGTTAATATTAAATTTAATGCCCCTTTACTTCAAAAACTTTACCAACTTTGGGGAAGAAGAATTAGGATAAGTTGGCAAAATTACTACTTTTATTATTATAAAATGATGATCCCCATAATGGTTATTGAAGAGGTTATGTACCAACTTTTAACCATATATTATGAAAATATGTTGCACGTTTATAATATGATTTGTATCTAGTTACGAATCATGATGCATAGCATTGAGGATAGATTTAAGTTATATTATGTGTATACATTGAGATATAAATCTTGCCAATTGTACTTGAGTTACTACACCTAAAGTGTAGGTCAAATAGTCGATTCTAAAATAAAGATGAGACATATGACAAGATAGTGTAGTTGGCACTTTTAAAAGTGTAATAGTATATTATCATATAATATACCCCTAAAGTGGTATAGATATGTATGATAAAATAAATTGAAAATTATAATGGTACTAATGAGAAATACATTCATATATCAATGTGAAAAGCATGCAATTTACAATTTGAAAAATATGATAATACTTGTATATGATGAAACTAATGAATTTTATGCATATGCAAAAAAAGTGGATTAGAGAATGGGCCTAGAATAAATGTCCATTTGGTGTCAACATGTTGATAATGATCCAAGCTTCTCATAAACTTGAAGTCCAATAAATGTGAATAATGATGATCATGAAGGAAAAGAAGTCCGACATTGGGTTTTTGAAATCCAGAGTACAGTGTATTGCATTTTTGAGTCTTAAATTTATGTGCATGTGCAAGTTATAGATAAATGCATTATTCCTTACATGCGTAGATAGTGGTTAGATGCATCGCTCATTATATATGAGTTTTATGTTTAAAAACTTGTTAGCATAAATTTTGCAACTTATCATATTGCATGCACTAATTCTATACAATAATTGTGATGTGAAATTTTATCTATAGTATAGTAAGTTGTGTTTACAACAGTATGGAGTCTTACAGGAAGAAAATATTCATACCTCTAATGAAAATATATTTTTGATAATGAAATTATCCATATGAATAATGAAGGCGTTCTAATAGCATATTGTGAATCATGCATAAAAGTTCTAGAAGAACTTACAAGACATATTCAATACACCTTCAAGTTCTATACGAAGTATTTTGAACGCTTAAATGGTAACATCATTGTTATCAAAGTCCTGAAGAGTATTAATGACTAAATTACCAACACTCAACTTGAAGTTTGAGCGTGTGAAAGATAATTAGAATCTTTTGTCAATTGGAGAACTATCACGTTAAATTACAATACGCTAAGAACGTTTTTTAATGGTTCAAAAGAGCCATAAACTAAGAATGTAATGACTTATACGTTATCACTAATTTACAATGAGATTGGATAACATTATTGACAATATCACGGGTTACCATAAATCGTGACCAATTAATCATATTTCATTATCAATAACTACTTTGTATGACTTCGAGAAGAAGATATAAATTCAATGGTTATGACAACTTGAAACAAAATAAAGTAATGGTAAAAGCAATATAAATATTATTTTCAAGAGTATGGAGAAATTGAGATACTTTATATAGAAGATTTGAAGAATGAAGTTCAATCAAGAAAAATAAACTATTAAGGAATTGAATGTTATTCTACTTCAAGCGTGAAACTACAGAAAGAAATTGGATTCATTGCACTAGATGATTTCAGGTTATGTGTTTATCGGGGGAGAAAATATGCGTTGTACTCTTTTTCCCTTAACCATGGTTTTGCCCCACATTGGATTTTCCTGGCTAGATTTTTAACGAGGCAACATAATATGCATATTATGAAGGTATTGTATTATTTTCCTTCACTAGAGTTTTTCCCATGGGGTTTATCCTAGTAATGTTTTTAATGAGGCATATCTGCAATGTTGTACATCCAACCGGGAGTGTTATTAATTACTGATATTATGGTGGATGTCCATCAATTATCCCATGTGTAACTCCCATGACTTTACACTTCTTTTGTAACTTATGATGACTTTTCAATATTCTTGAGAAGTTAATAGTTACTCATGTGTATAAATAGGAGAGATTGGTTGATATAAAATATACACATATACAATGAATATTATTCTGTAATAATTCTTCTATTGTTCTTTCCTTACTTTTATTTTATAACAAATGTTTTATTATAACTCATATCATTAATGAATGAGTTGTTGGTGCACCAGCTTGTATAATGCTTTCTTTTGATAATAATATGGTGGTGCTTATTTTTGTAATCTTAATTTATTTTTATGTTCTTCTTTTGAGATCATTATTATTTTTTCACATGTTTTAATGCTCCTCTACTGTGTTTTTGTGGCCTTTCACTTTTTAGGTGTTGAGTTAGGGAAAACTCTAAACTTATCTCAGAGATGAATTAACTAAATTAACCTCATCATGGTGTTTTTAAGTGACTTGAAATTCATGCGCTGTGACTTGAAAGCATAACATGTGACTTTAGTTTTTAATAAAAATGCGACTTGAAACTTATGAATTGTGATCGACTTGATAAAAAATATGACTTGAAAAGTATATGTTGTGGCTTGAAACTAAATGGTTGTTACTTGGTAAATAATTGAGCTAAATATACTTTGGAGATTTTTAACGCTCTTGCTGAGTTAGTATATGAGATTAAATGAGATCTTACATCAATCTGGATGTCGGATTTTCACATTGGATCCTTTGATGCATGAGGACTTTTGTTACTACTTAAAGCATCTCATGTGATTGATTTTAATTTCTTCTCTAAACCTTTGTATGAGTTTTGTACACCATTCGCTCCCTTTTTTTTGATATGTTTTGACTTGCATATATGTGAATGCACTTGTTTGGCCTTATATTATCTTTTGTTTTATATATGTAAAATTATAATAATTAAATATAAATAACGAACTCATTGAGATGACTCAAACAAGACCCCATATAGCTACAATATACATTATATATTTTAAGTAATGTAAAAGATTCTCTCATCTTATAAAAAAATGTCAAGATTCCAAATGTATCAAATGAAAAGGAACGAAGGGAATAATATAAGTTAAAGGCTATGTAGTGATGCATATGTTTTGAGACTAGATACTTTCTTGCTTTTGAACTTAATTAGCCTGTTATTATATTAAACTTGGAGTGAATTGAAGATTAATAAGTGAATGCGTGCTATTTTTAATGCGTTTATGTAACATTTTTTGTGACAAAAGTTTTGTTAAAACTCCTTGTTCAAAAGCAGACATGAAAGGTAAAGTGTGATTATATGCCATGTGAGTTTGATCATTTAACTTTGAGAAAATAAATTCTATATAGGGAGGTCGTTGTTAAGTACTCTTTAGTCCATCTTTGATGACACCAATTATATAGGATGAAATCCTTGTTCCACAAGTATTGTACGAATTTATGAAAGTCAGTTGGTCCTCTTTACTTGTCTTAGTGGATTATAGTGTAGTTTATAACTATTGAAGGACTTATTTCCTAGTTGTATCTTAGTTTTTTGAAAACAATAATAATAATAATAACAACAACAATAGTAAACCTCGGCTAGATTCATAGGTTATGAATTATGGAAAGCCTACAAGTCTACCTCAATTACCTAAAAGTGTGAGGGTGCTTAGCAAAGATGGTCTACCTGAGTGGTTCTAAAAGTGCAAAATTGGTCCTAAAATTGTGGATGGTATTTTTATTGGTTATGCTACTAAGAATGCTAGTTATAGGTTTATTCTTAAAGATGGCTCTAGATTTAGTGCTATAAATGAATCTAGAGATGTTGAATTTTTTTTCAGCATATGTTTCTTATGAAAATGAATGATCATCCATCTTTATCTATCGCATCATCTTCTAATTCCTTACAACAGGACATTGTGTCTTTTAGTGATTCTATAGAACCTATAAAGAGTAAGCGAGCCAGATTTTGACTGATGGTTCAATAGATAAATATAAAGCTAGATTAGGGGTTTGTAGAAACCATCAAAAGAAAGACATATATATCTTTGACACCTATTCTTCTGTGATTGAGGTTGTCATGGTTAGAGTCCTTGTATAACCTGCATCCATTCATAATCTTATTATGCATCAAATGGATGTGAAATTTGCTTTTTTTAATGTTGTTTTGCATGATGAGATATAAATGAGACAACATGAAGGTTATGTGTTGCTAGAATAGGAAGACAAGGTATGCAAGTTCATTAGATCATTGTATGGTTTAAAACAAGCACCTAAACGATGTATGGGAAATTTGGTCAAACAAATCATTCTAATGGTTTTTAGGTAAATGATTCAAATGCTTGTGTTTATTCAAAAATGGATGAACTTGGTTGTGTTATTATATGTCTGTCTATAGATAATATGATTATTTTTAGAACTAATGTAGACATAGTTAATTCAACAAAAATGTTTCTAAGCTCTTGCTTCGACATGAAGGGCTGTGGAGAGACTGGTGATTCTTGAGATTGCTAGGATTTCATATGGGTCATTTTTGAAATAATCTCACTATTTTGAGAAAATTTAAAGATTTTTAATCAATTTGAGTGTACTCCTATGAAAACCCCATATGATTCTAGTATACATTAAAAAAAGAAGGTAATAATGTCTCTCAAGAAGAGTATGCCAAAATCATTGGAAGTGTTAAACATTTGATGAATTATACAATACCAGATATAGCATACATTGTTAGTAACGTAGATTGAGTAGATATACTCACAATCTTAATCATTAACATTGGGGTGCTTTGATTACATTACCAAAGATTACCTTGTGTTCTTGAAGGGTATTATGGCGCTAATTAGGTGTTAGATAATGATAATATTTAGTCTACTATTAGGTATGTGTTTAATCAATTTGCCTAGTTGTGATATATCACGGAAATCATCAAAGCAGAATTGTGTTGCTAAAACTACAATAGAATATGAGTTTATTACTTTGTGGGCTACTTGCAGATATTCCATTGTGAGGGAAGTATACTCTATTTTTTTCGTGCATTGTGACTCTCAAGCTGCCATAGGTTCTACAAAGAATGAATCCTAAAATGGAAATAGGAGACACATGTGCATGAGACATGGAAAATTTAGAGATATAATCAGAAAAAATGTGATATCACTGGAGTATGTAAAATTTGAGAGGAATATAACGTATCCTTTAACCAAAGGCCTTTGTGGAAAAATGGCGTTGGAGTTAGCACAAGAAAAGGGTTTAAAGCTCGTTGAGGAGTGATTTGTGATGAATACACAACTTAGTAATTTCTAAGTTCAAAAGGGTCAAACAAAATCATCACAAATTAACTCGAGTTATGTATTGCTACCATTCCTATATAATAAAGTGATGTAGTACTTTTATTGTTAATTGTGTGGGGATGAACTTTAGCTTTTAATAAGTTTATAGCCTATAAGGTTGTTGGTGCTCACAAACATGAAGGATTTACCGATGTGAATGTGGGGAGTTTGTCCTACCCCTATGAAATCCTACGGGCTTGAGATTTCAGAGCATTCATGAAAACCAAGTAATTCTGAGGAACTAAATATTATAATAATAATAGTAATAATAATAATAATTATTATTATTATTATCATCATCATCATCATCATTATTATTATCATCATTATCACTATCATTATCATTATCATGTTTGCAAGAACTCCGTTAATACTGTGATATAGTTAAGTATGCAAATTTGTTCATACAACCTCCATCATAGGTTCAGGAATATGCCACCTAAAATGACTTTAGAACACATTTGTGAACAATAGGTATCAATTCAAGTGCATAAGATATTGATACTTGAAAGAATGACATCTCTTATGCCCTAATTGTCATCCTGCACTCATTGTACCTCTTCTCCTTTCTTTTGAATCATGTGGGGAAATGTTGGAGTATGTTGGTCCGAATCCTTATTTTACATGAAAAGAAAATCACATCCTGAGTTATTTAGACAAAATGAGCATTGAGTTTAGCAATACAATATCTTTGTCGATATTGTAACCGCTACTATACATAATTCTTGCCATACATTAAGTTACTATTTATGGCCATGGTTGATTGACTTCCTTGATTCACTCCTTCTGACTTGCCCCCCAATTTGTGAATATCTCTATCTATACATTCTTTTCGGCCTTTCTTGAGAACACATTGAAAACACTTTTCATCATTTTTCTGACAAAATAATTTTGGGCATTGATTGTACGAGTTCTTAATCCACTCTTTTGCTATACATCATTAAGGTGAAAGTCGTGTAACCCTGGGGGTCGATTGCCAAGAGGTCGTGTGTACAAGTGCGAGATAAATTTGACTTATCATACCACAACTAATTACTATTTTCTTGATAAGCTTTGTTATTCGTTTTTAACATTATTTCCAACAAGTATGCCGAGGATGGTGCTCCCATAACTACAATTGTTCAAGCCAAATTTACAATAAATATATTAATTGAATTGTTATAAACTGTATAACTAGTTTGTGTCTTGAGTGTTGGAGCGGTTCTTATTAACTCATTACTTTATCATATGTGAAGTGACAAGGCTTAAGGGCTGACACATGTCATAATAATTTTTGACCATGTGTCCACATGTGAGGCAATTAGGGTTCATTTCACCGTTTCACATGTCATTACTTCGTTGAGCCATGTGCCAACATATGGAACAACTAAGGGTGCTCCCCACATGTCCACGTGTCAAGTCACTATTGGACCACGTATTCATCTCTAGGTGGTTTCAAGAACTTACTAAGGAATGCCACTTGTCTATTCCTTATTTATTAACCAAAATTAGGTCCTATAAGATCAAAAACGAAAGATAAGGCTTACAAGGCCCATGCCATAAAGGCCCATGAGACCAAAATGAGAAATGTAACAATCAAATGGCACACATGTGTAGGGGTGTACATGGTATGGTCTGGTGCGGTCTGGGGTCCAGAACAAACCAAACAACAAAATTACGGTCAGAACAAATTGCAATTTTAACTAGACCAGGCCAGTTCGCAATTTTTAAATGGTCTGGTCTGGTGCGGATTGCGGTTAAACCACAATTATTAGAAATTTTTACAAAGCATAATTTTACAAGTGTGGAAAATAGGTTCAAACGCTCATGCAAAACTAACAATAAGTTTACTTTAAAAAAAAAAACGGAAAACCTTACAAACTTACAAAGTTACAATACCACAAATCTTACAACATAAAGTGTGTTTATAATCATTTACTTTTATGGTCTGGTTTAGTCTTAAATTTTAGGAGAACAGACCAGATCGCAAAAATTGCGATTTGGCTTTAAAAAAACCACCCTGCAAAATCTTGACTGTAGATCAAACAAGACCGCAAAATTGCAGTTTGGTTTGAGATTTGGTATGGCCTAGACCATACTCTGTATAACCCCACATATGTGTCACTAATTGAATAACAAGCCCCCAAAGCTACATGCCTATAAATACCCCATGAAATAATGGGGAAAGGGGCATTCAATTTTCCAAGGAATTATGGAGATAGATTAAGCTCTTTTTATTTTTTTTCCGTTCTGATAAATTTATAATGATTTCAACAACAATTCATTATCAATTTTTTATGTTTTAAAATGATGTTTGTTGACATTTTATTAATTTAACATGCAACAATTTCATTTCTTTATAGATTTTAAATATACCAGTCGTTAATGCCGATGAAGCATAGTAGACATTAGTTCGATATAAATTGCTACTTTGAAGTTTTTAAAGTTTTCTCACTTACAATACACTGCTAGAAGCAACTTGATTTTTCTTAGTCATGTTGTGTAGACAAGATATATAATTTTATACTTTGAGCTTCAAGTTTTGCACTCTCTAATTGAATCAATTTTGATACTTTTGTAATTTATGCAATCTTCAAAATAGTTTGAAAAAGTTGTGCATTGAATATTTTTTCATCTTGGTCATTAAAATAAAAATGTTGATTCAATTGTTTTTTTTTAAGTTTAAAGATTGGGACGCTTTAGTGTGTCTTAAATTGTTCGTGATGTTGGTACTTAATATTTTAAGCAAATGACTTTTTTTCGTAGAACAGAGGTGTGTATAGTTTAGCTAGTTAATGGAATTAAGCCAGTTACTATCCGAGACATAAGTGTCTAGAATAGAGCTAGGAATAAAAGGAAAGGTCATAGTAATGTTCAAATAAGGTCATAGTAATGTTCAAATCTACTGTATTTCATCAACTCTCCTTGGCCAACAAATCTGCAAGCTTAGCTTGTTCCCCTCTCTTGTATGCCACAAAATTTTTGCATCCTCGAAATGGCCTAGAAAATCCCTCCATTTCAATATGTCATCATGGTGTAAATTAATTAATCATTTCTAAACAAGTGCTTGTATGAATCAACTTAACAGTTGTTTCACGATTCGTAAGAAAAATAACACGATCAAGTCGGTCTTGGTGTGCCTTAGCAAGACCTTTATAAATAGCAACCATTTTAGCAGCCATAGCAGACATAGCATAGGTATTATGGGGGAAACCCTCTAACCAAATCCACTCATATTCCTAACAACACCTCCAATTCCTACTTGAACAAGGGGCTATATGAAAGAAGCACCCACATTCACCAAAAATTAACCTTTGTATGATTGTATAGAATGTTGGATATCGACAGTGCTCTGTGGGGTGAGTGTATTGGATTTCATGGTGCCTTGAAAGACCTTCCAAGCATGCGATATTGCTTGATGGAAAAACGAGTTTGGGTGAATGGTTTTATTTTCAAAAACAAGTTGGTTCTTGATTTTCCATATCTCATGACATATAATTGGAAATAAAATGTTCCATGGGAGGCGCCACCTCAAATTAGTGCTGTTGAGATTTGTCCTAATTCAGATATGAAGATAAAGGTCAAGGAAACAACTTTGAGGATTGACTTAACACCAAACTAATTTTGAAACAGGACAATCTTTAAGAATGTTTAAGGAATTTTCAAAATTGTTAGAGGAGGTGCCATAAGTACACCAAGGATCCATGATTATAGATCGACAATAGGATCCATGATTATGAGGGGTTTTATCCCACCAAACAAGCTATAGGAAAAATTAAACATTAGGTCTAGCTTTTAACTTCCAAATCCACGTAAGATCAACATTGTCTTCTAGTTTTTCAAAATGATAGTTATAGATTTGAGTTGTTGAATGTTCATCATTACTAATAAATTTGAATATTGGGTTATCATCTATATCCTCCAGTGGGCGAATGACATTGATAATTAAATCTTTCAAATTAGACAGTAGGGTAATAGATAAAAAGTCAAAATTCAAGCTATCATTTTGAAATACCTGAGAGACAAGGATATCTTCCTCTCCATGTAATAAGGGACCATGAACCAGGATTTTAATAGGGCCTATGCCTTCCTAGTTATCCCTCCACAAGTTTAGGTTCCTTGTCCCTAATTTTCCAAAGACAATAAGTACTCACTATTGACCATCCTTACCCTATATTTTCCATATGTGGGAGCCTTTCTTAAAGGACAAAACATACCTATTACTAACATACTTTGAAGCGATGCATTGTTTTGCCAAATTCTTTGTCCCATGACACATCTTCACCCCAGCTTTTCGATATGGATTTTGTTCATTAACACATCACTCGAAATACATAAAACCCCTTTATGCTTTGGTTGGAATAAGGTCTCTTATTGACTAAGTGCAGCCTTTATGTTCCCTCACTATTACCCAAAGAAAATTGATACAGTGCAATCGAGTTCTCAAAGAATAATTAAAGGAAACAAGGTTGGTTGCATATAGTAAGAGGGTATGGCATTGAGTGTTGCATTAATAAGGAAAAGTCTTCCCGCTCTTGATAGGTGATGGGTTTCCCAATGAACAAGCTTTGCTTTAACCTTCTCCACTACAAATTGAACATATTTTTTGCATCCCTTTTAATGGTTAAAGGAAGATCAAGATAGGTATAAAGGCTATCCATTTCTTCAATGTTAGCTGCATCTTGAATGGCATGTTTATGATGTTCCAAAGTGTTAGTAGAGAAAGTTAAGCGACACTTAACCTCACTGATTTTTGGAACCAAAGCTAAAAAAATCTTATCAAGGAACCCCCTTACTACTTTGGCAATTTAGTTATCTACTCAAAGATCATCGGCAAAGAGTAAGTGATATATTGGTACTTTTTCCTTACCAAGCATAAGAGGGTACCAGGAATCGGTGGCACAACCATCATGGATCATACAGGAAAGGAGTTTCAAGGAAACTGTTAAAGATGCAAAGGGACGTCGGGTCACCTTGATGAAGGCCTCAAGAGTAATGAAAGTAGGGAGATTTTTTTACCGTCGATGAGGATGGTTTAGGCGGCATTAGTGATGCAATAACTCATGATAAAGCTAATAGATGCGTCATCAAGGTTATGATACCTTAGAAACTCTCTAACGAAGCACCATTATAGTCGATCAAAAGCCTTCTCGAGGTCAACCTTCAAAGCAAACCAACCCAATTGACCACTCTTCCAATGCATGTTATGAAGGAATTTAAAAGCTACTACTAGGTTAATATCTGTGCCTCTTCCCTCAATAAAGCTATTTTGGGTCAGGGAAATCCAAAGGGAGGGTAAGGGTTTAAGTCTCGCCACCATTATTTTGTAGCTTACTTACATAAGGTGTTACAAAGACTAATGGGATGAAGATGCTTTATTAACCTTGGGCTAGATTGTTTGGGAATAAGGCGAATTCGGGCTTCACACTTTTGGGGTGGGAATCCTAAGTTAAACCGATATGCGATAATCTGACACACAACCTACTCTAAATTAGGCTATAAGGATTGGGAAAAAGTTTAAAGGAAACCATCTGGTCCTGGGGCCTTATTTAATTTCATTACAAATTAAACATGGATATTTTTACTTCAAGAGGACTTGGGGTGTAACACCTCTAAATTTTAAAGAGGAAAAATAATTGTTTTATGAAAAAAAAACAATAAATTTCTAATAAATCATTTTATTTAAATTCTTGATTTAAAAAAAAAAACATTTAATCTAACTTAGTATTCATTTTATTTTCACATATAAATAATAAAAATAAATTTCTATAGTAATTTTTAGTGTAATTGTCTTAGTGCAAGTTTGTCGAGTTATTAGTTTTAGTTTCTGCACGCACACTAGTTTCGTTGTATTTCGGACCGACCAAAATTGCAACATAAAATCTTTCATGGTCATCCATATGGAGTAAGTTGAGGGATTATGGAGTACTTGGGATTCTCATTTTGAATGTTGTAACTCCTTTCTTAATGCTCCATCAATCATAATTAATCACACATTTAACCCCCTCAAACCCTTTGAATTGTCTAACACTTAAACTCCTTTCTCCCATTTATTTTGCACGGAATTTTAAGAATTTTCTGCATTTTTCTACTGAATTAATCCACTCAAAATCACATAAAAAACCTAAAAAAAATTGCTAAGCGTTGGGTATATTTTTGGTGGTGGTTGGAGCGTATTTTTCATTTATTGGGCCTTGTTTTGTGCACTTTCCTTCATATTTATCTAATTTAACTATCACTATACCTTATTATTGATTTCACTTAGTATAGATGCATGATTTAAGTTTAGAATGATTTAGGAAACAATTGTTAATAATTAGAACGATTTTTTATCAAAAATTATGAATTTACCGAATTGTTTTGTACAAGTTATGAGATAATCTTTTTCCTTGGTTTTGTTTTGTTATAAGAGTAATATAAGGCTGATAATTTTCTTTGTTGATGCTCAGATCTTAGGTTTTAGAATTTTGTAGTAATCCATGATTATTTGTAAGTGATAACTAATTGTTCGATCTTGTTTTATGCGATGTTTTTTTATTTCAATTTTTGTGAATTATATAATGCCACATACTTTTTTCTGCATGAGATATGAGTGATTAAAATAGGTCTATTTTGTGGCTTAAAAATATATTCATTATATCAAATTTCTAATTTAATTGTGTCATTTGAAATTATTAAAATCATGTATTTTGGTTTTTCCTTGGTTTTTGGAGCATGTTTGTGAGTCAAATTTCTTTCCAAATTTGATGGATTAAGATTGTGTTATATCTTTTAATTTCTCTTAAGATATGCTGAGAATTCATGTTGTTTTATGGTGTAATTAGAGTGGTTGAATTGACCCATGATTAGAGTGTAAATTAGACTAGTTATAAAGGGTTAAAAGTTAAGGATAAAATCTGGAAAATTGTTAATGTGGCTGGTTGGAACTAGTTTAAGGCATATAATCATGTTATAAGACTTGTTATGGCTCAAGTAATACTTAATTTGACTTGTAACAATGTTTGGAATAATTTGTACAAGAATTGACATTATTGGAAAACAATTAATAAGTTGTCTAGAAATTGAGGGATTGTTTAAGGACCTAAAACTTCTGACATTCACTAATTATTGCTTAGTTATGTTTAATATGATTTTTGGAATTAGTTGTGTAAGTTTCGTAATTTTTGAAGCAATATTTGTATTTTTGTGATTTCTTGAAGTGTTTATGTTGATTTTGTAAAATCGTGACAACAACCATGTAACTCACTAACTGGAGTATATCATACAATATATTAAAAGGCATTTCGAATTACGTAGAAATACCACATAAGCCCCTCCACCTTTCAACTCCATTGCGCCAAGTGGCAAGCTCTCGACCACATAGCGCCATGTATACAGGCTCTATCCAACTTTGGGCCACGTATGCAATAACTCATACATTATACCAAAAAATATGATAGCAGTAAGGATTGAACTCATGACCTCTCTTATGTCATCCAATTCAATTACCAACTCAACCAAATACTTTTTAATGTCTTATACACGATTTTTTAAATATATATGTATTAATGTATAGTTCTCAAACAATGTTTTAACTATCTCCCTCATCATTTTAATAGCCATACACTACTAATGACATGTTAGACATGCACGTTGTTATGGATGCCTTAAAAAAGCAAGCAAGCAATGAGGACCTTATAGAAGAAAGACATGACTATCATTCAAACATTCACCACCATCTAAAACAACAATGTGCTTGAAATAATTTCTTTACAATACTAATTTTTCAAATTGTTTATCGTATGAAAATAAACATTATCTCTGAAATACTTTACACTTATAGTATTACATTTAGTTTATCAGTTCAATGGTTGTTAAATTGTTATTTTATCATTACATTTTCAACAATTACAACCTGCATAAACCATATCGACAAGAAAAAAACATTAAAAATTAGAAACGAAATGCATGACCTGGGACAATGTCCGGGCCTATCCATTAGTTTTGGTCTAATTAGTGTTTTACGTTGTTTGTTCTTGTATGTTCCATAAGGGTGTATGGTTAGGCATTTGGTTGTTTGATGATTTTTGTGGCACTTATGCAGCATGTTTGGAGTACTTATGAAATGATAATTTAGAAATCTCAATTTATATGGAACTAAATTCTTTTGGAATTATTTTATCTATTTTATATTTATACACCTTATTTTGCATGGTTTTCTTCTCATTTCATTAACTATGTTAGGAAGGTATTTGTTAAGGGGTTGTGAATCCTAAAATGTTATGATTTTGGGTATAAGACCATATGTGGCATCACTTTTGTTCTTTTACCATTTGAAATTAAATACTATTATTTTTAAAGTTTTTATATGATTGTAATTTAGGAGCCGTTGGGCTACAAGTTACGATGATTAGAACATGCTACTCATTTTGGCTATGTGCCACAAGTTAAATATTTATATATATACCGGGGTTAATTGTTGTCGTCTGGTGTGTAAGTCCATATTTGGCATCTAAGGTTCAGAATTGTCACTCCATATTTGGCATTTATTCAACATCATGAGTTTGACCATTCTCATACACGGTCTCCAGCAGATTGTCTGGAGGTTCGCTTGACAAGCCTTAGGAGGTAGACTGCAGTTCCACTAGCATTCAATCCTACTTTAATCAAAGTTTTTCTATTAAATTTTATCGCTTAATAGTTTGTTTGGTCTTTGTGAACTTTAGTAATTTATTTTAACCGATTTGTGGCTTTTAGATTTCTTTCTATGTTTTAAGTAATGACTACTTAAGTTGTTGTGTTCATGACTTGGTTTTCTAACTCCTTATCTTGTCGTGAAGTCGCCTAATATTGTCTATGTTTGTATTTTTAGTTTTCTTTACTGATATCCTGTTTCTTGCTTTGTGATCTCATGTCTTTGGGAACACTGCTAGTTACTCCCCACTGACTGTGGAATTTTGTGGATGTTTTCAGATGGTTAGCGGTTGCAACCTTATTATCAATTGGTTAGGGACTATGAGACTTGGTTATAGGACCTACCCATTCCTCTGAATCCTTCTTTAGACTTCTTAGGTTTCTTTTGGAGGTTGATGAGGTTGTTCTGCCTCCACTACTTTGATATATGATGATCTCATTTTGGACTCTTTTGGATAAGACTTTTGGTTGTGTTGAACTAGTTTTGAACTTATGGAATAATCAAGTAGCTAGTGACGATTTTATTTAATGTCTATTAACATATCTTATATTTGACGTTCTCATCTAGTGTTTTCCACTAACACTCTTAGTTCGATAAGGAAGGGGTGTTACAGTTGGTGTCAGAGCCAAGCATTCCAATAACTCTTATTGAGTTACTATAGTTCTATAAAAACTATAGTTTTGTTCAGTATAGAAAATATAGAGCCTTGAAGAACATAGTGAGAGTTACATGGTTTTAAAGCATATAAGAGTATAATGTTGTTTGTTTTATTTTGTGTTTTGTGATTTATGCTAACCTACTTTGACTTGTTTAACTTGATCTTATAGTATGCTATCTCGACGATGTTCCAGTAAAAAAGAGGCAACACGTTGCAGACATGACTCCCTTGAGAATGCCATCATCTCTTTAGCAAACCGTAATGTTGCTCCAATTGGAGGTCAATCTACCTTTGATATGTTTGACTACCATCGCTCACTCACCTAAGATGGTACCGCAGATCCAGTGGTGTTACAAGGGTGGCTAAAGGAGATGGAGAAGTTGTTTTGCGCTACTGGTTTTCCTCCTGAAGAAAGGGTAGCTATTGGTACTTACTATCTTAAACTCGAAGCTGACAACTAATGGAGTATTGTCCGAGATGAATGCGTGCCTACACCAGGTTTTGGGTGGTCCCAGCTTACCAGAAAGCTTAAGAAGAGATTCTATCCTAATGAACTCCGCTGGTAGAAGCAGGAGGAGTTTTTTACTCTTTCTCAAGGCTCCCTATCCATTTAGGAGTATACGGGCAAATTCGTAGAAGTGTCCTGTTTTGCTACTTCTATTGTGCCCGATGAAGCCAAAAGGGTGAAGAGTTACATCAAGAAGATGGATCCTAGAGTGAGAACTCATGTGTTGAGTTCGGGTGCTATTTCTTTCCTAGGGGCTTATGAGGTTGCTCTTAATATTCATGCATCCTTAAAGAAAGAAGAAGATGCCAAGGTTGCATCTTCGAGGAAGCCTTCAGTACCATATTTCTAAAGTCCAACTAAGAAGCCAAGGTTTGATAATGCTAAAAGGGGTGGATTTCAGCAAAAATCTAGTGCTAAATAGAGTTCTAACCAGAGGAAGTGCTATAAAGGCGGTAAGGACCATCATCCAGGGAAGAATTCTGATGTTACTAAGTCGGTTAGCTACCTCTGCAATGAAGATGGACCTAAGTCTTATCAGTGCCCTAAGAAGGTGAATTTTTATGAATCTGGTGCCTCAAAGCCAGCTCCTTTGTCTACACTTCCGAGGAACAAGATCTACTGCATGATTCAAGAAGAGGCCGATGTCCATCCGGATTTGGAGATGAGTACTTTTCTTATTAAAATGTTCCTGCTTATGTTTAATTTCACCGATTCTGGTGCAATTGCATCCGTTGTAGCTAGCTCTTTTGTTTCTAAAGTTAAATTGCCTTCTAGCTCTCTAGTACAATCTTTCATTTCTCTTCCTTTTAGAGAGAATTATGCTTGTCATAAGGAGTTCAAAGGGATTCCTGTAGTTATTGTTGGTATAGGATTGCTTGGTGATCTCAAGGAGTTTCCAATGGTCGAGTTTAATGTGATCCTTGGTATGGACTAGTTATCAAAATACCATGCAGCTATTCACTGCCGTGATCAAAAGGTTGTTTTTTTTTTATCCTAAGGATAATCGAATCTCCTACTCAGATCTTGTGCTGAAGAAGAACATGAACATCGTTTCTACCATGAAAATGAGGAGGCTTCGACACAAAGGTGATGTAGTGTTCTTATACAGAGGAAAGGACTTATCTCTCGAAGAGCAACTTGGGAGCATACCTATTGTTAGAGAATATTCTAATGCTTTTCCTGAAGAGTTATTTGGCATTTCGCCTGAAAAGATGTGGAGTTTGGTATTGATTTGATTCTGGGTATAGCTCCTATATCTAAGGCTCCTTATAGAGTGGCACCTTCTGAGCTGCAAGAGTTGACGACTCAGTTGCAGGAATTGATTGAAAAGGGTTTGATAAGGCCCCCCTAGTATCTCTCCATGGTGTGCCCCTGTCCTGTTTGTGAAGAATAAGGATGGGAGTATGCGCTTGTTTATTTATCACCGATAACTAAATAAGGTAACAATTAAGAAAAAGTATCCCTTGCCACGGATCGGAGATTTCTTTGATCAAGCTGAAGAGGCTATAGTGTTCTCTAAGATTGACTTCTGATCTGGGTATCATCAAATCCCAGTTAAGAAGGATGATATCCCAAAACCTGCATTTCGCACAAGATACGGGCATTATGAGTTTGAAGTGATGCCTTTTGGTCTTACTAACGCACCAGTTGTTTTCATGGATCAAATGAATTGATCATTCCATGAATACTTGGATACATGTGTTGTTGTCATCATTGATGATATTCTTGTATACTCAAAGGATGAAGAAGAACATGAGAAGCATTTGAGGTTGGTTTTGGATGTGTTACAGAAACAGAAGTGGTACACTAAGTTGTTAAACTATGAATTTTGGTTGAAAGAGTTTGCTTTCTTAGGTCACATAATAAGCAAGGAGGGTGTGAAGGTTGATCTCGCAAAGGTTAAGGCTGCGGTTGATTGGGAATGTCCTAAGAATGTGTCTGAGGTTCAAAGCATTCTCTGTCTTGCTGGTTATTACAGGAGTTTTCTAAAGGACTTCTCCAAGATAGCTCAACCTTTGACGAAGCTGATACGAAAAGAGTGCAAATTTAGGTGGTCTAATGAATGTGAGAATGCTTTCTAGTCATTGAAGGAGAGTTTGACTTTTGGTCAAGTTCTTACTTTTCCTACAGATGGGGTAGAGTTCGAGGTGTATAGTGATGCATCAAAGAATGGTCTAGGTTGTGTGCTAATGCAACAGGGGAAAGTTATTGCTCATGCTTTGAGGCATTTGAAGGTTCACGAAAGGAACTACCCAACTCATGATCTTGAATTAGCTGTTGTGGTGTTTGTGCTTAAAACATGGCGTCATTATCGCTATGGTGCTCTGTGTAAGTTCTATACTGATCACAAGAGCTTAAAGTATATGCTCACTCAACGAGAGTTGAATATAAGACAAAGAAGATGGCTAGAGTTGTCAAGGACTATGGTTTGTCTCTAGATTACCATGAAGGCGAAGCTAACAACATAGAAAATGCTTTAAGTTGAAGAAACAAGCATTCATTGAACCTATCATGATCATGCCTAAGGATCTATTTGAAGAATTTTGGAAGCTCAACATCAAAATGGTACCCCCAAGGGTTTATTAGTTCTTGTATAAATCCCGTGACTGTTGAAACTAATTTGTACCACAAGTTGACAGATAAGTACAAAGGCGATCCTAAACTTGAAAAGATCTGAGAAACTAAGGCTCAAGGTCGAGCTGAAAATTTTGAGATTTATCCTGATGAAAGTTTGAAATTTATGGGTCGTTGGTTTATTTGAATGATGCTATGTTGAAGGGAATAATCCTTGAAGAAGGTCACAACACTCCTTATTCTGTTCATCCTAGGTGATAAGTTGTACAAAGATCTAAAGGTGAACTTTTGGTGGCCTTGTATGAGAAGATAATTGTTGAGTTTATGGCTCGATGCTTGGTCTGTCATAAGGTAAAGACTGAACATTAAAGAGCAGGAGGGTTGCTTCAACCTTTTCCTATACCGGCATGGAAGTTTGACTCTGTTTCCAAGAACTTTTTTATGAGTCTCCCAATCACTTCTGGAGGGTTGAATGTCGTGGGGGTGATTGTAGTTGGGTAAACAAAAGTTGCTCGATTTATGCCTATGAAGAACACATGATTGATGGACAACTTAACCGAGGCTTACGCTAATGAGATTATCCATCTTCATGGTGTTCCGAAAGATATTATGTCGGATCAAGACCCAAGGTTCTTTTCTCTTTTCTTGGTTGCTTTGCAGGAAGCATTTGTCACAAAGCTTAAGTTGATTACTGCCCTTCATGTTGCAACTGATAGTCAGGTTGAGCAGACTATCCAGATTCTTGAGGATATGCTTCGTGCTTATGCCTTGGAATTTGAACGGTCGTGGGTGAAATCTTAAGTCTTGTGGAATTCTCTTACGATAATAGTTACCAAGCTAGTATCTAAATGCCTCCTTATAAGGCTCTATATGGGAGAAAGTGTCGCAGCCCTACATGCTGGAGTGACATCAGTGACTCTTTGATTTTGGGTTCAGAAATAATACACGATATTGGTGATAAGGTAAGGGTAAGGGGATCGTCATGGGAGGGGGTGGACAACTGGACGTTAGCGGTGGAAAACAGGTTAACCAAATTGTAAGCTATGTTTATCTCATGACGCACTTGTATTGTATTGTAAACAGGTTAACTAGCTACTGGTGCTCACCTTGATTGAAGAATAACCATTGTCTTTTGTTGTTCCAAGACATACCATGTTCAATTTAGCAAGAATATTAGGAGGCTTAGGAATTGTGAACACACAGCCTCCCTCATGGCCTAAAAAAAATTAGCCAACCGTGTCATTGTGGCAAGGATGAGGTAGGAAGTAGTCAATTGGAGCACGGATAAACAATGAAAAAGAAATCAAACATCATATTCATTCACGTGAACTTGGTGCCATATTCATGATAAAGTTGGATGAATTCATAGATGGGCTAAACAACCTTTTATAACAAGGGAGTGGTCAGCTATCCTAATGCTTCCGTTATCGAATAGAAACACAAGACTAACCAATCATTTCGTCTTCCCTCTTATGCTCCGACCTTACATCCTCAGATCAACAAATTATATGCAACCGCCTTGACAACCAGGATAATTTTAAACATAGATAACGAAACAAACTCCATTTCCTTGCACAAAAAACTTAGTTTCCTACGGTTTCAGCATCAACCCAAGTTCCCCATTCTTCATCCAACTTGTACCCCTAGATATCAACCTTTCTAAATCAACAATGAACAAAAAGATTCCCAGTCCCCACGTCATCATCCTCTAAGTAAGAATCAGCCTCATAAAACTCGCTATCGGCAGGGACGGATACAGGAATTTAAACTAGGTGTAGCACCATAGAAATTTTCAATGTGTTAATTAAAGTTAAGTTTAGGTCAATCAAACTTTGTATCAATTGATTCAACTAAACACAAATCGACCGACAATAAAGTCAAAACCAGGATTATAATAAAAATCAAATTTGCTCTATTTGGATTCTCATATTACTACGTTAGTCTCGAACTCTCAGTTACTTCCCTAATTTCCCCAAAGTATCAAATTAGCAAAACTATGACCAACTTGTTTTTATCCCCAGGCTATTACTAAACAAATTTGCATTACTAATTAATTTACAATCAACAAATGAACAAATAAGAATAAATAGATTTGTTTCAATACTAATTATTTATTTATTTTGTTTTGGCAGATAAAGGAGTAGGGAAAATAAGAGACATAAATAAACATTCACGAATAAGAATAAACCGAAATTGAACTTAACAAATTAACAGACAAACAAAAAGTAGATTAATAATTATCACAAATAATTAAAGTACTCAAAAGCTACAAATAACAAACTTGGTAATTGAGTTACTAAAAATTAAATTGAAGATTTGACTTGGGTAACAAACTCGACCCATTATCGCGAAGCCAAGCACCGCCGTGAAGGAGATGCAAAGAAACTTCGGATTGTGCTTAATTGACAAATTTTGGATGATTGTTGTCAAATACTTGTGTATGGAAATGCTGGAATGTTTCCATTCACTTAATTATGAAATTGAGTATATAGAGAAGCCATTGACGAAAGAAATTGCAAAACTTGGATGATGCCAAAAAAACTCTCAATAATTTATCAGTGAAATTTAGGGTTATTAGGGTTTCATGCTAAATATATTTGAAGCTAACTTTTTTATAAAAAAATGAGGTGTAGCACGTGTCACCCCGTGCTACTACTCTGAATCCGCCTCTGGCTATCAGACACAATCAAATTCTTCAAATTACCAAGCTCATAACGTAGATTGTTGGCCCCATTGACTCTTGTGTTGTAGTTTTGTTGCTTTACAATTCATGCTTGAGGTTATATGCATTACCGATCATTATATTCTTAAGTTTCAATCATTTTTTGCTCAAATGCTAAGAATCCGGATGTCTTATTTCCCTCGCCCTCCTTTGCTATTTTGACTATAGGGTACTTTTTGTTTTGCTACTCTGGTATAGTTCTTATTATCATAACCAATCAAGCGAAAAAAGCATTCTGTCATGATCATAAATTGATATAAAGTTCATAAGCCTGCTGACTAGAGTTTGAAATGGCTATTTTAACTGTAAGTTTCAAAATACATTACTTGAACTGTTAAGATCTTATTGCCACTAATCTGAATATGCTGCCCTAATTGTGGGTCAAGCTTGAATGATGGCTGTTTTGATTGGTTGGAAATACTGATTTGTAAGTTGATCGAGTTTTGTGGGCTATAATTTGCTACTTAAAACAAAAATCATAACCATGTGATCTAGTTTTAGACACACTTTTGGAACAATGTGTTATTGTACTACACTTTCAGGTGTAAAGAAATAAATTTAATATATTTTCTCTTTCCAGACACAGGGAATGAAGACTAATATAATTCCATATAAAAGCATACATTTGGCCTTGAAAAGGATAGTGGGTGAAGAAGGCAATCAAGGGTTGTACAGTTTAACTTGATCAATAGTGTTTTTCTGCTAAGTTTCTTATTTCTCTTCTTGAAATGATAGTGTAACTTCTGATGTTCAATGCCTCAAAATATTCCTCTGCATTATATAAGACTTGATTTTGTTGTAACTTGTAAGCCTCTCTTTATCCTTTTGCTTGCTTCAAATAATTTTTTCTCCATGATATCCTCGAAGTTTCCATGAAGTACAAATCGATAAGGACTCTTCTTCTTCCCTATTTCACCAATTATTATTTGTCAACCTAACAACTTATCTATCTTTCACTTCCTAGGATCTTATTTCCTCATGTTCTCCTATATCAACCAAACAAACACTTAAATCTCTATCTTTGATCTAATCCAATGCAGGTGAACTACTCAACTCTTCTCTAGTTCTTTAATCCTAAAATAAAATGAAGTTTACCTAGTTACACACGTGAGATGCAACTTACATGGCAGTTTTTTAATTCTTGAGAAGGTTAGGGCTAGTATATATATATACTGTATGTGGATTATATTATACTCTAATTACATTTATAGTGGTTTGTATCTGTTATGTATTTATACTACCGTTATGTATTGTTCTTCAGAATGTACAAACTGCCACCATTGACATTTGCACCCCTTTCGCTCACCATCGCCGCTCGTAGCCCCTTTCGCACACCACAAACACCATTTTCAACCCCTTTAGTACACCAAAATTTTCATCCCCTTTCGATTTGGGTTCGTGGCTTCGATTAAGGTTTTAGGGTCGTAGGTTCGACTGGGTTTTGGGTTCGATTTGGCTGGGTCTGTGGGTTCTATTTGGCTGGTTTGTGGGTTCGATTTTGCCAGATTCATGAGTTCGAGGGTATGGTGGCGAAGGTTTTGGGGTTGTGGTCGTGGGTTGTGGGTGTGAGTGGTTGATTGTGTGTGGGACAGGTAGTGGTGGTTTCCGAAGGTGTGCAAGTAGTGGTGGGACATAATTGTTGCATATACATTATATTGAAGTATTACAAAGTCTCATACTCTTATAATGTAATTTGGGGATTGCAGAAACATTTGTTTGTTACTATGAAATAATAAGTTCTTCGGTGCTGGACAAATGGAGAAATTTATATTTACTGTACAAATACAAAATGCTTCTTTGGAATTCTTCTCATCAAATTTTTCTAGTTGGTACAATCCTAGATGTAATAGGTTGGATGAGTCTCATCAGCATCATTTTTAGGATTATGACTCGTCAAGGATTGAAACACTATCCTTATCTATACTCCCATTTGTGCCATTACCAAATATACTCCCCCTCCCAAAAACGATGTGTTTCACAAATCAAACTATATATACCCACCTTTTTTTTGTTCATACTTTTTGCCACTTTTTCCTGTAATTTTCTATCTCTTCATTCTGTTTCATTTTTTCTCTCCTCCAACTACCAATTTCTTACCCTAGAAAACTACAACAATGGAAGATTCAACAATAAATTATACATCAATTGAAGAAATGAATATAAATATGCAGATTATAAATGATTTTGAAGCATATACACGTTTGAATTTGAATCATTGTGTATTATTATAAAGTTGTGGTGAATATCACATTGATAATTACTGAAATTCAAGATTAGAATTCATATTCAATTTCGACATTGTAATGTTCTTAATTGATGAGTGTAATATTTGTTTCAGGAAATTAGTTTGATGAAATTATGCATGTTTTAGGATTCTGACTATGAATATTGATGTAATATTCATAGTTTTATACATAATATTCATTGTATTCATTTAACCTAATTTTTGAATATTGAATCAAAATGCATCGCAAAAAATTCGGTTATCATCTATATATGAATATTGTTGTAATATTCAAAATATTATACATAATATTCATTGTTCATATATATCTTAGTTATTCAGATATTAAATATTACATTTACAAATATGAATATTAGCTTATCAACTAATAAATATTAACTTTGTAGGTACACAAATTCAAATGATAGTTAAGGAAGCTGGAAAATCAGAATTACACGGCATGATAGTAAAAAATGACGAAGAAGCTTTTGATTTGTGCAACAAATATGCATTCAGAAAAGGATTTAGCATTGCAAAAGATAAAACAAGAACTCGAAAAGATGGAAGCTGGACAATGAGAAGATATGTCTACTCAAATGCTGGAACGCACAAAAGATGATACACACAAGAGACCAAGAACTTATGATAAGTTAAATACCAGAACAAATTCTGGAGTATTTGTTCAATTTCACATTGAAAAAGACGGCGATTGGACTTGTGTGAGACAGAACATGGAACATGACCATGTTATGATTCCAAATGAAAAAAGACATCTAATAAGATCTCAGAGAAAAATAACAAATGAGCAAGTCAAATTCATCTGTACATTGAAAGCAAGTGGAATTGATGTTTCATATGCACTAAGAGTTATGAAAAAAGAGGTGGGTTGTTCTGCAATGGTAGGATTAACTTCAAGAGATGCTTATAACGAATTAGCAGCAGAAAAGGTATATCATCTTGATGGAAGTGATTGCAAGAAATTAATCAAATACTTTGCACAAAGTTAAGGTTTTCTTGAATACTATCTATATTAAAATGAATAGTATGCATATCACAAACGAATAATATGCATATTTTGCGTATTAACCATATATGTAATATTTAATAAATATATCATGCAGTTATGGATATAACGAACTATATATTGAATATTATATAATAAAAAATGAGTATTATTAATTATAACATGAATATTACACTATGCAAGCTAAGGAAAAAGACTTCTTTTATGAGTTTGAACTTGCTGATGATGGCACATTGATATGATTTTTCTGGAGAGATGGAAAAATGAAATGAGACTATGAAGCTTGTGGAGATCTTATAGTATTTGACACTACATGTAGAACCAACAAGCACGGCATGATATGTGCGCCGTTTGCTGGAGTGAATAATTATAATGCCAAGGTCATGTTTGGTATAGGTTTTTTCTTCAATGAAAACATAGAAAACTTCATCTGGTTGTTTGAATCATTTCTATGTTCAAATGGTGGAAAGCAACCAACAACAATTATGATAAATCAATCAGCTGCAATGGTTGATGATGTTTCAATAGTATTCACTCCAACAATATACCATAGGATATGTACATGGCATATTGGAAGAAACTCACTCAATAACATACCTCGCCTCAGAGCTTATTAAGAATTCTATTTTCAACTACTTGCTCAAGTATTTTGAAATTTTGATGAATTTAACAACTATTGGGTCAGGTATTTTCGTAATCTAATTCCATATTCTTTTTATTCATATGTAATATTCATTGTATTGATTTCTAATATTCAGTAAATAATGAAAATAGTATAAAATATAATATTCAATAAATCATGAGTAATATTTAGTATATGAAATGTAATATTCATTAGCAGAGAAATGATATTCATTATTATTTTTATTTTGCAAATAGAATGCTTATTGAATACAACATTGCTGACAATGATTAGTTGAAGGATCTGCATAAGATAAGGGACAAATGGTGTCTTGCTTTTACAAAAGATTAATTTTCTAGTGGAATACTATCTTTAGCTTGCATAGCTTACAAAAGATAAGGGACAAATGAGATATACACATGTGAATTATATAAAGCTTTTGAAGAAGAATTTGTCAAGGGTACATCATGTAACAATGAGATGGGTAAAGATCATTATCCTCTTCTTTACTATTATGTCTGGAGGCCAAATGTGGATCACATCAAACACCAAGTTGGCGTTGACAAATCTACAGGTAAGATTAAATGTACATGCAAATCCTTCACAGAAACAGGTAAGTTGAATATTAAATTGTCTAATTATAAATATTATCTTTTTATATTATAAATATTATGACTTACATACTAAATATTAATCTCTATTATGTGAAATGTAACAGGAATTCTTTGCTTTCATACACTTCGTATTTACTATACACACAATGTCAAGAAAATTCCTCCACAATACATATTGAGGATACGGCGCAAGATAACAATCAGCTCCAATGTTGAAGAACATAATTATGACTCAGACAAAATTGTTTAAGCTGCTTTTTGGAGAGCTCAAACATTAAGATTCCTTGTCTACTTGATTACATCAACTCAACATATTGATGTTGATTTAAAGTTGCTAAACGAAAGAATTGAAAGCTTGAGAGGAGCTATAGATTTTGATAAAAAATTGGAGAAAGAAATCATTGATATCTCCGAACTATCAATAAAGGTAATAATGAATAATGCATTTTATATGCTATCATACAATCAACGTCATATGTAAAATAGATTTTGATTACTTATGAAAAATATAATTGTAGGATCCACCTGTGACAAAGAAGAAATGAAAAAAATATCAGGCCAAAGGGAGCACTTGAAAAGGCAATAAACCAAGCAAAATCTTGGAAAAAGAGAGTTGGAATTTATGTTGATGAAACAAAGAAAAAGGCTCAAATATCAGTTTAGGTAATATGCAATATATTGCTTTCTTGAATATGTAGTAGACATAAATTGAATATTACATATACGGTAAAAAATAACTACATATTATTTTATTTTTCAGCATTATGATCCACATGTAGTGTCCTTCATCCATCCAATAGCTCCAAATTTAGGTCTAATATGCAAAGTGCAGCCAGATGAACAAGTAAATAAATCATGATCAAATGCAAAGAAGAAGAGTATACAAAAACTATAACTGCAAATCAGGTAATGAATATTAACTACTCCCTCTGATGAAGCTATCGCACACCTATCAAAAATACCCAGACAACACTAACTAATGTAGCTAGGGAAGTAGGGATCGAATCCTCGGGGAAGCAAGTGAACTCTATTAATTCTTAAAAGCTTAAACCGTGTAAAGGGCTTTGGTTGAGAATTATCGATTAACTAATTGACTACTGATTAACTATTAATTAACTACGGGAAATGATGGTGGTTAAAACTAATATTTAAGGTCTAGGGATATTCGGGTCACCAAGAACAACTAATGGATTCACTAACAAAGATCGTTCAATCTCACAATTATCATCAAATTAGGGCTCACTAATTATCTCGAACTTAGACTCCCTCAAAACTCATCTAGCGGCTCTCACTCATGCCTAGACTAATTCCTCCTATTATTCAGTGATTTTATTGTGGTATTTTAACCTCTCGGCCTCAAATTCGACAATTACCAAAATTACAACTAAATCTGCGCGCAATTCAATTGTAAACAAACAAGCCAATAATAGGAATTTGACTATTAATTGCAAAGTCGCAACAATCTAAATTGATTAGTCCATTAATTACTCAAGGTTCCCCTAACCCTAGAAAGTTGACTACTCACTTATGAACATGGAAATCAAATCAATTATAATCATAGAATTCATAATTAAATTCATGAAATAATCAACAATTAAAATAATTAACATCAACAAATAAACTAAACTAATTAGACTAATGAAACTAAAGAGCATAAATTAAACTAAGAAAAAAGAATAAAAGAAAAAGGAATTACCGAATTGAAGAACTTTGAATTGAACTGAAATAATGTTGAGAACAAACCCTAATTCCTAATCTAATTTTTGAAAGAGAAAAAGTACTTAATTAAACCCTAAGTGAGTAATTCTAAGTTATGAAAAGCATAAGTATTTTAGCCTATGAAGTTGTGCCCTTAATACCCCCAAAAAAATAGGGTTTACAAAGTCAAAGCACAAAGAAAATAAAAGAAGTAAAATTTACGAAAAACCGCTGATGCGAGCGCATAGCAATTTTGTGCGCCCGCATCAACCCTCCAGAATCTCTTTGAAGGCTGATTTTAATTAAAATGCGGGCACATAACGTTTTTATGCGGGCGTATAGGAGCTCCAGAAATGTTCTTTTGCTTCTTTTCTTCTTATTTCTTCATAGCTTCTTCATGGCTTGTTTCCATAACTCTTTGGCACGCATTCCCATGCACATATCATTCTTGTTTCGTCCAAGCTTCCTAGCTTCCTTCCAAACCTCGGTTTCCACTCCTAAAAATACAAAGCATGCCAAAACCGAGCATAACAACCGCAAATGATAAAATCAAACCATAAAGCTCTAAAATCGCCGGAAATCAATCAAACTTGGTGAAACACTTCATATAAAGAATACCAAACGAGCTAAAATCAAGCCAGAATTACAACTATTAGGCATAAAATTAGCCCGAAACAAGGGAGAAAACACAATAAAAACCGCACATATCAAATTCCCACAAGCCGAGCCTTTGCTCGTCCCGAGCAAAAACAACGAAATGACTTTCACCCCATAAAATCATATGCATCACAACTCAAGGATCCATCCGAGTTTACCAAGATCAAAGCAAGTCAAATGCTGCACATTCCTAAACACAAGTCAAACAAAGCCAACCAAGCAAGTTTAATGGATCGATGACTAGAATAGCTCACGGGTTGTCACTCCACATAATTGAGCATCTAACAATGTAGCTCACCCTCACCACCCAACCATGAGAAGATGGAATGCAAATGCAATAAAGTGTTTAAATGCAAGTTTTGAGGAACCCAAATCCACATCTCACACCTCAGGCAAGTGTTTAAAGGTATACACTCAATCTTAAAGTCGACTCGAAATGCAATTAATGCTCTACGACCTTGCCAAAGGACTTTATAAGCTTGTAATGTAGGGCTAGGGTGAAGGGTAGGATAAATTTGGGATAATGTGGCGGAAAATGCGGGGTATACGCATATAAAACATTGGAGACTCACCACCACATCATAAAATAATATCAGTGTCTCCCATTATCCAATTCCAACCAAGTGAAACCAAACATTTCAATTTTCATTCACTNAAACCAAACTTTTCAATTTTCATTCACTTCACACCTTTATTTTCATTCAAAGCACAAATATAAACCAAATTCAAGCTTTTCATTTATCCACTTCAATTTCAACTTGTTTTTTTTCTTTTTTTTCAATTTTTTTTTCACTTTAGTTTCACGACTCTTAATAGTTAGCCATTAAGACCAAACCATCACACGTACATAACCGGACTCCAAATCACATTTACAAATCAACACATTGTGTTTTAAAACACAATTCCAGTCATTGGTACGCAGAGCCTTAATATGAAACTTATAGAACCTCCTGTACATCAAAAATTCACAATTTCACCAAATACTCCAAAAACAACGTCCCAACAATCAACAACCACAACAAACCACCATATGACTCCCCCAAGCCAAGCTTGGGCATACAACATGTCATCAAACACTAAGGCCAAATAGGGTTGTAATGCGGTTAAATTTTGTGAGGGATATAGGCTTAAGAAAACACAGGATCAAGGGGCAAAATGTGTTCAGCATGAAAATCCTAATGATGTATCTGAAAGCTCTAAAAACAAATGAATGCCTCTTATCATGCGCAACATGCAACAAAACCTCAATCAAAAGCTACTCAAGTCCAATGGCAAACCCAAGATCATAAATGCACCAGGAACTAAGCACACATGAAAAGAATACAATTTAATGTAGCCTATAAGATTAAAAGTGGCTCAAATCCTCCCGTTAACACAGTTCAAGTCCAAGACCCAAGCAAGGTTAGACAGAGTTGACAAATACAAAGAATGCTAGCAAATTAAGACAAAGTCATGCCCGGCAGATCACATAAGTAAACTCATCCGAATACAAGTATCATGAAGTTTTCGAAAATTTAAGGACATGGGTACATGAAAAGTCAAATCTCATAAATAACAAAAACAGGGACAAGTGGTTAGCCATTCACAATAAGAACTCTCTTTCTAAGACTAAACTACACTAAACTAAGAAAGCTGTACATTTTTTTGGTCACATGTAAACTCCCGCCCCTAATGGATGGTACAAGCCATGCAACAGTTCTACGAAAGCAGTAAAACTATACTAGAAAAAAAAAGCAATAAAAATTATACTAAGAAAGCAAATAAAACATATCTCCCCCAAGCCGAACTCGGCAATGTCCTTAGTGATGAAGGAAGTAAAGTAAGAGGGAAGAGAGACGGTGGAGGGTTTTAGGGAGCCATGGGGGTGTAAAATGATGTATATGGGTAAGAGGAAGAATTTGTGCAAGGATAAGAAAGAGGCATGGGTGGTAAATACTATTACGTGTAGCATACACGGATTGAGATTTGACCAGCCCGCACTGTTTCAATCATAACTGACAAATTACAATTTGGATTAATCTGATTCCTGCAGCATTCAGAAGTAAACTCATAGAGCTTTCCAACGGTAGGTCATACGTCTCATGGACCGTCCTAGAGAAAAAGTTATGACAATTTCAAAATGACGTTCTTGCGCAGATGCAGGCGAGAAAAAAAATCTGGACTTCCTTGAGGTCTGACGCGGGCGCATAAACTTCCCATGCGTCCATATCAACCCTAATCACTAAAATTTCTGGACTTCTGGGGGTTAGGTGCGGGCGCATAAAACCCCCATGCGTCCGCACCTACCCTGTTTCACCCCGATACTTTGTTTTCTTCTCTTTGACACTTAGCAATTTTCACTTTCTCTTTTTCACCCACCTTGACCTTGACTTAGACTTAGACCTCGGAATTCTTCCTAGTTACTCAATTTTACCTAAAAACACACAGAAACACATGAACACAAACTAACTAAAAATTACGAAAATAAACCAAAACACACCAAAAACACACAAAAAGAGTTAAAAAGGGATAGAATGCTCGGGTTGCCTCCCGAGAAGCGTTTGTTTAGGGTCATTAGCTTGACCATGGTTCCTCATAGCTCATGGAGGATCGAAGAGTGAACGTGAACCCCATATAGGTAGGCAATCAAAGCAATTAGGAGTTATTGGTTCCTCAAATGCCTCACGTTCCTTGGTAAAAACCTCATCCTTTGTCGTATTCACATTACAAGCATGAGAAGATTGTTTTCGAGGTATCCGACGTTTCTTGGGACGGGATTTTCTTTTTTTTTTTATCCTGACATAGCTTGTTATTAGCATCATCTTCATCACCTGCAATAGAATCCAAACACAAAGGATCCTCTAGAAGGTCTTTATTAGGGGATCGAGGCAAGTCTTTAAGAACAACTTCATTAAGAGTATAAATTGCATGACTCGATTGTTCTATCATAGGACTTTTCAATGCACTATCAAGGTTGAAGGTAACCTTGTCATCTCCTACTGAAAGAGTCAAATTTCCATTCTTTACATTGATAACAGCTCCTGCAGTATTTATGAATGGTCTACCAAGTATAATCGGAATATGAGCATCCTCATCCATATCTAACACAACAAAAACAACAGGAATAAAGATTTTCCCGACTCTCACCGGGACATCCTCTAAAATACCTTTAGGGTACTTCACTATCCTATCTGCCATCTGCAAGGTAATGTTAGTGACCTTCAAATCACCCATATCAAGCTTTTTGCAAATAGACAAAGGCATGACACTAACACTAGCCCCTAAATCACATAAAGCTTTGTCAATAAATAGGGGGCTAATGTTACAAGGAATAGAAAAACTTATAGGGCCCTTCAGCTTAGGTGGGGGCTTGTTTTGCAATATGGCACTGCACTCCTCCGTAAGTGCTATGGTCTCCACCACACTCAACTCACGTTTCCTGCTCAAAATGTCTTTCAAAAACTTAGTGCAAGTAGGAATTTGATTTATCAAATCAGTAAAAGGCATAGTAACTTGCAAATTCTTAACAATAGCTAAAAATTTACTGAAATGATTATCATTCTTACTCCTGGTCACCCTGTTCGGAAACGGCAACCTGGCCTGTGACCTCGGGATAGCATCAATCGATGTGTCATCTACCTTCTCCTTAGGTGCTTCAGTCTCCTTATTTGGAACTGTCTCTAAATCTTCAATCACCACATCACTAGTCTTCTTAGCTCCACCTGCAACATCAGAATTAACATCATCAGTACGCATTATCGAGCCCTCATAAGCAGCTGCACTCCTCAAATTAATGGCATTGACATGGTCCCTCGAGGGATTCCGTGGTGCCTGTGATATTGAAGGTGTAAGTTGTGATGGAGGGTAGCCTGGTTTCCTTTGAGCAGTTGATTGTGCAATCTGAGCTATCTGAGTCTCCAGGTGCTTGTTGGGAGCCTGCATTGCCTCCATATTTTTCTACATCAGCAACATCATATTCTTCAGCTCTAAAATGTCGCCACTAGGTTGAGCCGGCTATGGTGGTGCTGATAATGGTGGCCTGCTGAAACCTGGTGGGTGTGGTGGTACATATCTCTGCATCTGCTGGTGTGCCTGCTGAGGTGGTATAGCTTGCTGAGGATTCTGCACATTGCAATTGTTCTTGTAGGAAAAGTATGGATGATCCTTCCGTCCCGGATTATATGTATTGGAAAATGGATTGTTCTTGTAGGCTTGAAAGGCACACACTTGCTCTAATGAACTGGTACATGACTGGGAACTATGATCGAATGAACCACAGGAATCACAGAAAGGGTCAGTGCATCCCAAAAGTGCAGCTACAGGTGATGGTGGGGGAGTTGTAGTACCAATCTTATCAAGCTTCTGACTTATGGCATTGATCTGTGCAGCTAAACCCTCATACTTATCCTCAACTACATGTTTTCCACCCTTCTTGGAATGCCCTCTAAGGTTACCAAACTGTGAATTATGAGTGGCAATTTCATCAATCAGTTCATATGCAGCATTGACCTCCTGGTTCATGAATCGACCATTAGCAGCAGAATCCAACAAAGCTCTACTCTCATTGCCCAAACCATTGTAGAATGATTGAAACAGAAACCATTTCTCAAGCCCATGATGAGGACACATTCTCAATAACTCCTTGAACCGTTCCCAAGCATCATAAAGTGACTCATCTGTCTCCTGATTGAAATTAGTAATTTGGCTCCTCAATAAACCAGTTCTCTGTGGTGGATAGTACTTCCTCTGAAAAGCAAGAGCCAAGTCCTCCCAACAAGTGATTGTAGCCATATTAAGATCATTCAACCAAGTTCTAGCTTTGTCCTTCAACGAAAATGGGAACATTCTCCTCCTAATGTAATCCTTAGAAACGTTCATTTGCTTGATAGTATCACAATATTGAAGGAAATTCTGCAAATGTAAATTCGGATCCTCCTTCAATGTCCCTGAAAACGGATTTCGTTCAACCATATTCACAAGAGCCGATTTCAGTTCAAAATTAGCAGCATTGGTATCGGGTATTGAATAACCTCTAGCCATAGACTCTGTACTAGGCAAGGAATAGTCTCTCAATGAACGGGCCGCAGGTGGCGGTGGTGGTGGAGGCGGTGGTCCTCTACCCTGTCCTTCTCCTTCGGCAGCCATTTCAACTTCTAAATACCCTTCAAACAGCGGATTGAAGGTGAACTCGAAAAACTGAGACAAATCAGAAACAGTTTCCTCCACAGATCGGGGAAGAAAAATTCGGCGTCTACTACGTATCAACCGCTTCAAAAATACTTGCTCGGGCTGAGGGAAAATGAAAATGTCAGGCTCGTGGTCAGTTTGCATAAACCTATAAACCTGCATAATATGCAACTCCGAGCAATGATGAGAAACTGCCTCAAAGAACCAAAAAGTTCTTTGAGACTAAGGAAAATAAAAAGAAAACAGTATAAACCCGACTAATAGAATTAAAAATTGCCTCCCCGGCAACGGCGCCAAAATTTGATGAAGCTATCGCACACCTATCAAAAATACCCGGACAACACTAACTAATGTAGCTAGGGAAGTAGGGATCGAATCCTTAGGGAAGCAATTGAACTCTATTAATTCTAAAAAGCTTAAACCGTGTAAAGGGCTTTGGTTGACAATTATTGATTAACTAATTGACTATTGATTAACTACTAATTAACTATGGGAAATGATGGTGGTTAAAACTAATATTAAAGGTCTAGGGTTATTCGGGTCACCAAGAACAACTAATGGATTCACTAACAAAGATCGTTCAATCTCACAATTATCATCAAATTAGGGCTCACTAATTCTCTTGAACTTAGACTCCCTCAAAAGTCATCTAGCGGCTCTCACCCATGCCTAGACTAATTCCGCCTATTATTCAGTGGTCTTATTGTGGTATTTTTACCTCTCGGCATCAAATTCGACAATTACCAAAATTACAACTAAATCTGCGCACAATTCAATTGTAAACAAACAAGCCAATAATAGGAATTTGACTATTAATTGCAAAGTCGAAACAATCTAAATTGATTAGTCCATTAATTACTCAAGGTTCCCCTAACCCTAGAAAGTCGACTACTCACTCATGAACATGGAAATCAAATCAATTAAAATTATAGAATTCATAATTAAATTCATGAAATAATTAACAATTAAACTAATTAACATCAACAAATAAACTAAACTAAGTAGACTAATGAAACTAAAGAGCATAAATTAAACTAAGCAAAAAGAACAAAAGAAAAAGGAATTACCGAATTGAAGAACTTTGAATTGCATTGAAATAATGTTGAGAACAAACCCTAATTCCTAATCTAATTTTTGAGAGAGAAAAAGTGCTTAATTAAACCCTAAGTGAGTAATTCTAAGTTATGAAAAGCATAAGTGTTTTAGCCTAGGAAGTCGTTCCCTTAATACCCCAAAAAAATTGGGTTTACAAAGTCAAAGCACGAAGAAAATAAAAGAAAAAATTGACGAAAAACCGCTGATGCGGGCGCATAGCAATTTTGTGCGCCCGCATCAACCCTCCAGAAGCTCTTTGAAGGCTGATTTTGATTAAAATGCGGGTTCATAATGTTTTTATGCGGGCGCATAGGAGCTCCAGAAATGTTCTTTTGCTTCTTTTCTTATTATTTCTTCATAGCTTCTTCATGGCTTGTTTCCATAACTCTTTGGCACGCATTCCCATGCACATATCATTCTTGTTCCGTCCAAGCTTCCTAGCTTCCTTCCAAACCTCGGTTTCCGCTCCTGAAAATACAAAGCATACCAAAACCGAGCATAACAACCGCAAATGATAAAATCAAACCATAAAGCTCTAAAATCGCCGGAAATCAATCAAACTTGGTGAAACACTTCAAATTAGCTAAAGAATACCAAACGAGCTAAAATCAAGCCAGAATCACAACTATTAGGCATAAAATTGGCCCGAAACAAGGGGGAAAAACACAATAAAAACCGCACATATCACCCTTCGTTCCCTATTTTTCTTTACATATGTTGTTTTGGGATGTTCCATATTTTTCTTTACCAAACAACTTTATTAGGTTTATAATATTTTTTTTATTAAGATGGTTCCCACACATCACCCACTATTTGTTGCAAATTGTTTCTCTTTCATCAATTATTATCCCAATTTGACTCCACTAATATTATTATATCATTTACCATAATGAAGAGGTAAATAGTGACGGACAAGGAAAATAGGGAACGGAGGGAGTATTATATATTGAATGTTAAATAATAAACATTGCATATTATCTCTAACATTTTTTTTCTTCTTCTTTTTCTGAATGTCAAAAGAAGCTCTGATACTCAAGCTAATAATAATATTTCCAAGCCGAATTTACAAATTTCAAGTCCTATTCCTATGCAAAATGTAACTCATGTATTGTGAATTTTACATTTGATAAAAATAGATGTTTCCACAAAATGAGATGAATATTACTTATGTATACTTATTTTGAGGGGCAAAGATAGTGACAATCATGCTATCAAGTGGCACCAACTTCTACTCCTGTGCAAAACAATAGTGAGGTAGTAGAAATATTGTATTTAATAAAAATGAATACTGCATTATTAAAAATAAATATATATATATATGTATATATTCCATTTTTCAACACATTAATGATGTCCAAACTAATAACCAAACACAAAACAACCAAAGACCAAGAGGTTCGCAAATTCCAAGTTCAATTGCTATTCATAATTTTAATGAGGTATTCAATAAACATTAAGATTTTACAAAATGAATGCTACATTCACTACATTGAATATTTACTAATAGAATTTTTTCTCTTCAGGGGTTTAATCAAAGAAGCAATCAAATGCCAACAAATACCAGCAACAACTTAAATCAACGAGTTGCAAACAATGCATCAAACTTCTCAAAGGAAGTAGATAGAGTGGATCAATATTTTCATACTTTATTTTCCTATTTTAATACAAAAAATAATGTGACTACAACTCAAAATTTTGTATTTGAATGAAAATTGACTTTTTCAAAAATATATTTGTTTCGATGAATATTACACTGTTACAAAAAATCTATGCTAAAGTTTCAATATTACACTTTTGTTCAAATACTTGCAACACCTTTAAATAAGTAATAACCTAAAATTTGAATAGTACATGTAATCTAGTAAATATAAGATTACATAAACTGAATATTGCATTGTATTAAATGAACATAACAAGTCATAAAAATTTATATACAAACAAAAAATTATGCACATTTTTTTTTAAGATATATATAAAACAAAATACATCAATCACAAAATAATACAACCATCATCTTTTTCGATCAATTATGTACTTAAAATCTAATATTATATAACTAGATCAATAATCAACTTTTTAAATCAAGCTAAAAGTAATACCTAGATCAAATATTTATAGAAATATCATTCAAAATAAAACTATATACATTATACATTTTCAAACTAATTATCTTTTCCTTACTTTAACCCTCACATCAGTCTTGTATCTGTTCTCTCTATGTAGTAGAAGTTCAAAGCAAATCCTCACTCTCAACTTCAACGAAGCCTCTTCCTGAAATACAACGAAAAACAAAGAAAATTTTATACACAATCAATTGAATATTACATATTAAAAAAAATGAATTTAAGTTAAAAACTTACAACATCAATGAATCTGAAATCACAATCATAATCTTGATCTTCCCCATCATATTTCTCGATGTGATGCATCAAATAAACTCCACATTTGACAACGTCAGTTCTGTTTCTCCAACTCATTGATACCAATTTTACATTAAACTTTATGATTGAGTTGTTATACTCAACTCCACCCTTACATTTCATAAGTTTAGCAAGCATAAAAAGCTACCAATACAAGAGAATATTATATTACTAAAGTTGAATAACATATAAAAGCTAAGTGAATATTGTGGAGCAAAAAAAAGAATGTTGTATATTTGTGTTTCACAGTTACACCTTCTACCAATTTTCTTTGTTAGAAAAGTCATCTATGCAAACACACATGAAGTAGAAGTGGTCTGCACTTCAAATGGAGAAATAGAACTGGGAAAAATAACAACGTTAAAAAAGTGAATATTATGTATAACATAACGAATATTATATAAAATAAAAATGAATATAGTAACCTTTTTCACAGTAGAAAGATTCTTATTTTATACATGTTCAACTCATCTTTCATTTTATTGATAGAAGCTTCCAATTTAGTTTCATCACTAACATCAGATTTAAGAATCTCACTTGAAAAATACAACTACATACAGGAAAAAAAATCAATAATAACAACAATATAAATTAGGATAACAATAAAACAAAATTATGAACAAATATTACATACCACAGGAGTTAAAGAAAAGTAAACTTTATCTTTTGGCTTCTCTTTTTTATTATTCAATCCAACATTCAAACACTTAATTCAAGAATCAATGACACAATTCATAAGTTTCTTAGAAGCATTCATGGTATGCATCTCAGACCTATTAATGTTATTTTCACCATCAAAGTAAAGAGGTTCACTGAAATTGAAACAAAGAAATATTATATCAAAACAATTGAATATTTTATTCTGAAAAACAAATGTTACATATAAAATGTTGAATAAATATTAAATATGAAAACTTACACGAGAACTCTATCACTAAATGCATAATCTGAAATAAATATTGCATGGTATCCAAATTTATAAACAAATCTTTGAATCTAATCATGAAAGGTGATCCAAACTTAACAGGAACTTGATGAGATCTCTTAGGGCGGCCAACATCCCTATAACACACAAATAAACATAATAAATATAACAAACTAAACCATGAATATTACTATCTAACTAATGAATGAATATTACTAAAATGAAATAAAAAAATAGTACATACCCTTCAATTTCAGTTTTTCCCTCCTCAACACCTTTAACTTGGTCATCAACATCTTCTTTATTTTTCAACTCATCACTTTCCTTACTTTTTATCATAGCCTCTTAATCTTCCTCTTCATACAATTTCATCACATTAGAAGTATTCTCAAACACAAGTGTCTTCAAAGGCAGAAGACCATTAACAGTAGTAGGAGTATTCACAGGAGATATTAGGGTAAATTCTTCTTGAGATGCGATGAAGGAGTCTTGTATCTTAAACCAATATCAAAAAGATTAGAAGAAACAACCTCATTCTTCTCAACAACATACATACCCCTATATTTCCTCCTAAGTTTCCTATAAAAATCTCTCTCTATTTCCTCCACCTCTTCAAGGATACTACAACTTTCATAAACTTCATGGCTTTGACTCAACAATGAATGTATTCTATCTCCTTCCTTAAGCCTCTCATTCATAAATTTAGTAGCTTGTTTGGTTAATGAATTATCAGGCACTAGCTTATCAACTTCCTCGATCAATGAATTGACCAATCTTAGTTATATGAGGAGCTATAACCTTCAACTCATCAACACATTCAGTCATAACAATCTGCAAAATAGAACATTAAAATAAATATATTACAAATAAAGATATGAATATTACATATTAAAAAATGAATATAACATATATTAAAATTACCTTCAATCTCTTATCAATATATTCATCATATTTATCATCATCTTTCTCAGAAAATTTCTCGGAAGCAGATTTAGACTTCTCATAATCAACTTTATCAGAAATATTAGCTTTCTCAGTAGGAAGCTTGGACTCCTCAACATTAGCTTTCTCATTACGAAGCTTGGACTTATCATCACCATCATGCTTAGAGACATAATCATCCTTAGAAATTCTACTTAGCACAACACCTCTACCAAACCCATCAGATTCTTCAAGAATAGATCTTTTAGAAATCATGGAGCTTGTCCATGCGTTAACCAACGGGAAGCTTCTTGGTTAAACAACCCCACTTATCTTCACTCTATCAAAATAACACAGCTGCAAAAAATAAATAAAAATTAGAAAAACAAATTAAAAAAACAATAAAGTAACTACAATAAAAAGAAAATTAAAACATAAAGTATAACAAGAAATATAGATGTATATAACATAATTAAAAAATGAATATACTAAGAATACAATGAATATTACTAATAATAGAATGAATATTAGAAATCATATAATGAATATTACTAATAATATAACGAATATAACAAACAAGGAAACAAAACATACTTTAAAGAAAAATAGTGGCCCTTTAAAGTAAGTCTTTTGTGCTTTGAAGTCACTAATAGCATCGTTCAGATGATCAAATATAATGCACTAATCCAAGTGTGGTACGATTTGCAAATCCATCATGGAATAAAGAAATGTAAAAGTCACATTCCAGCGAGTCTTAGAAGACAACAAGCAGCTAACAACAATGACCACAAAGTTTGTAACAAATGTCTCATTAGCAGAAGTGTCTTTATTTTCACCAGAATAAAAACTAAGCATTTTATTCAACGTAGGACTACCCTTATGACACTCTAAACCCCAAAACTGTTTCCAATCTCCTAAAAAGCCCTTGAACTCTTCGGTGTACATTGTCCAATGAGGTTCTATAATAGGAATTTCACCCCTAGGAAGTCCATAAACCAATTCAACATCATCTTCGCAAACTTGAACCTTATTCCCTAAAGGCAATATAAAGCTACAACTATCCTTATCATAAGAACAAACCAAACCATAAACAAACTTTGGATGAGGAGAATCAGCAACACTCAAGGATAACAGTGGACCAAATCCAGTTGGTTCAATAGCATTTTTCTGTTCTGGAGTAAGACACTGAACAATAAACTCATAAAATTTTCTTTCACCGCCTCTAACTTTGGCAGATTGTTAACCCATACGAACTTTCTCTTTACCAACCTAAAACATAAATATTATACAAAAAGATAATGAATATTACTTACAATGAAATAAATATTAAACTCAAATAAATGAATATTAAAATCTTTAGATATTAAAACATGAAATATTATAGAAAAACAAAATGGATATTGATAATTAAAAAGAGAATATTACCACTATTTGCTTTCCTTTATCAGTAGCATAGGCTTTTTTTTACACCAACAATAGCCTTATTTTTAACATCAGGAACTTTCGATTTCACAACAGGATTGGAAACTTTTTCAACAGCTTTAGAAACATTTTTATCATGTAGAATCATTTTAGGCTTGTTTGGTACCTTCTTCACAGAAGCAAGAGGACTCTTACTCAACTGTCATGTAGATTATGAAGAGTCTAGTGCTTCTCTATTCTTTTCTAAAATATCAAGATGAACTTCAAGCTTGTTTCGCTTCTCTAACAACTTTTTAGTTCCTATATGCTTCCTTTTAACACCTTTGGTTGGAGGTTCAAAAGGAATAATACTACTTTCAGGAACTTTTGATGAAGAAAATTCCTTGTTAGTTTCTTCCTCAGCTTTCCATTTACTATAACAATAACATAAACACAGATTAAGAAGAAACTGAATTCATTCCTATTATAATTAAAAAAAACACATATAACATTGATATGAAGTAAAGATATACAAACAAATAATCACAAAATGCAAAGTAAATAATAATGCTACAATATACCTGATAATTCCATCCTTGGGGTCACTATTCAATTTTATTTTTATAATCATGTTTGACTTTCTTCTAAAATATATGTAATTACTAAATAAAACTTCAATAACACATATCATGAATATAATAAAAACTACTAATGAATTTAATGAGCAAAGTCAATAAAAAGAACATAATGAATATAACTAAAACAAATATGAATATTACTCTATAAAAATTGAATATAACAAATAATCTACTGCATATTACAAATATAATTAGCAAAGTTAAGTAAACAATAGACAATGAATATAATGCATAAAAATATGAATATTTCAGTTCAGCAATATTATATAACATGATATATAGTGAATATTACAACTATAAACAGCAAAATCAATTAAAAAAATAATACGACGAATATAATGCAGAAAAATATGAATATTACTCTTTATAATTTGAATATTAAAAGCACATACTTAATAACACAATGAGTATTATACTAAAAAACTGAAAATTCAACATACTCTTCTTCTTCATTTCGTTTCGTTTCCTCCAAAACTCTTTGCACAACTAAAGTTGGAGAATTAACAACTTCTTTTCCTTTCTTCGACTGCTTACTCTTTATCATATCAAACAAAGTTTCCTCACTTGAAGATCTACAAACAAAATCTACAAATTAACTTTAAAAACCTAGAAAACGAACATAAATTACAAAATTAACAAAACAAAATTCACTTCTCAACATCATTTTCGCTTTCAAAATTACTTACATTACTAAAAAAACACATGCAAATAAAAATTCAAACAAAATCGCTAATATACAATAAAAATTACCAAAAAAACTAACAAAAAACAGAAATCTTATAATTCTTCGTCATTTTTCTTCTACGCCATTGAAACTAACTTCAAAAAAACGAAATTTAACATAAAATTATTTTAAAAAAAAATGAAGAAACTGTAATATTTAAAATGATTTGTAAGTAGGAAGTTGAAAAATAAAAAGAGGGAAACTGAGGGTGATATAAATGAAAACAAAATAACTAACAAAATTCGAAAACTATTTTATATTTAAAAAAAAAAAGTCAAACGCTGCGCATGTACTACTCTCACGCGAGCGCGTGCAGACCACACGCCCGGGAGCACAAAAGCACATAATGGTTTGTGCTCCCGGGAGCATATAATAAATTGCCATTGAAGCAAGGGTATAGAGCAGAACTCCAGATCTACGAATAGCCATGGGCAAGCACCTTTAACAAGCAAGTAGCTTATGTCCACCTTAGTTAAGAACAAAGCCAAAAAGACTTCACCTATAGCTTCTACTTAGCAGCCTAAATTTTTTTTTTTCCAATAACAGGCTAGTACACTAGCTAGTATATACGCAATTTGCCCGATATTGCTTTAACAGGCGTTTTACCTCCAGATTCCCACCTGCCCGGTTTGAAAGGTAGACTTGCTAGACTAGATCAGAACGTGAACTACACTAACCTAAAAGAGTCCTTTACCAAGTAAGCTACGCAACCGTCTTCACTGGCCTCAAAAGATCGTAGGTCAAACATGCCAACTATCAATACTCGGTCATTTCCCTGGGACAACTAATCATAAGTTCATAACTAGGTTCTTATAAGCAACCTCTGTTCTCTGTTCTATATCAGTCAATTTACACAAGCCCTCACACCTGCTTAAACCTCTGCAGCTTAGTTACCATAGAAAACACAGAACATACAAACACTAGCTGCAGGAACATTCGACACCTCTTCGACTCTCTCAATGAAAGAAATAGCCTGACTTCACAAACTTCTTGCTAGCATTTAATAAGCTGTTTGCAAATAATTTAACTAACATGATAACTTTTCACGAAAAGGGCAAAGAGATTATACACTCCAATGAGTCTCTACTTTGGAAGGCGCCACCATTGGGTGTGATTAAAATGAATATTAATGGAAGTTGGAAAAGTGATGCGCAAAGATGCGCAAAGATGATGGAAGCTAGATTGTTAGTCTTTCTTTGAAGCTCAAAACTTTTTCACTTGGAAGGAATTGGATCCAATATGTATCCCGGTCTGGAAGTTTTATGTGATGACAATGACTTATTCATTGGTGTATATCTCTATATTTTCCTGTAGGTTGTATGTGATGACGATGACCGATTCACAGAGAACTGTGTAAAACATTAGTTGGCTTAAAGCTCAAGTGTCGGTGTTACCGTTGTCTCTGCTACTCTATTGATTACTTGTGTAGTTGTGTGTTAATAATTATGACCCTCTATGATTTAAACAGAAAATGTGCTTGTGTTTATTTGGAAACTTTGCTCATTTGGGCTTAGTTGCATATCAAAGCCTAAGTCCAGGTAGAGTCGGGGCTACAATGACATAACTCTTAGTCTCTTATAGGCCTCGCAACTTCTCAAAATGAGGCCCTCTATTTAATAAATGCCCAATTTCATTTAGTAAATAAAAAGATAAAATTCACTACACATAAGAATTCATCAAAAATGGTTTAAAAAATTAGACTAACAAAATTTGGGAGTTAAACGATGGTTAAATTTCACGGTCCGTTTGGTAGGGCGTAAAACATTTTCAATGTAAAATGATTTTCATGGAAACAATTTTCCATTGTTTGGTAGCATGTAAAAAAAGTGATGAAAATAGGGAAAATGAAGAGAGTGGAAGGAGGTAGTGAGGAAAGAGTGTATAAGGGGATGGGAGGAAAATTGTTTTCCTTCAATTTTGGAAGGAAAATGGGTTTCCACCATTGTAAGGAAAAATTTACTCCCATGGAAAATGATTTTACATTCCTTTGTGTACCAAACAATGTAAAATTGGGAAAGGGAGGAAAGCACTTTTCATGGAAAATGTTTTACGCTCTACCAAACAGAGCCTCAATTCCCCTAAAGTAGGAAAAGAACCCCTAACATCCAATTCTGCAATTAATTCCCTTATGTTCTAATTGGAGCAAATTACCCATTCAAATAACCTAATGTGCAATTAACCACTAAACAATCAATTGGAGTGAATTACCACATTAATCACATATTTTATTTGTAGAATATATATTAGAAAAATATTAAGTTTTCAAATACACTCAAAATACATTCTTAAATTATTACTTAAATTATGGGTATAAAAATTACAACACAAAGTATCACTTAAATTATAAATTTGCAACTCCTATAAAAATTACTCACCTTGGGGGCTTAGACTATTGAAATCATCGACATGCATAATTGGTTGAGGAGAGAGAAAGACAAGTACAAAAAAAACAAAAAAGGAAGAACACAATGGAATAGAGGAGAGATGAAGAAAAAAATATACGGGTATTGTACTTAGTATTGATGTACCTAACTAATCACTTTATTTTTTAAAGGATTTTTTAATATAAGTGTTGTAAACAATTGAGTAAATTTCACAAGGGTAGAAGTTGCGGGGCTAAATTGCTTCAATTACAACATAGGGAGTTAAATTGCATGAAATGAAAATTTTCAACAGTAATATTAATTTTCAGAGATGGAAGTTTTTAATAATTACTTGACGATAATTGTTTATTATTGTTTATGGAAAGAAGAAAAGAGTTTGGGAATCAAAANAAAAAAAAAAAAAAAAAAAAAAAAAAAAAAAAGAGAGAGAGAGAGAGAGAGAGTTTAGGGAAAAGATGCTTATTATATAATTTAGAAGTTTTCTTGACCTTTAAGCTTTTAATGTGTGAGGTCTCAAAGGCCTAATGCTTGCTTTCTATTAATTAATCTAACAAAAAAGAAATAAAAATATAATTTGTAACTGCTTCTTCCAATATCTTTAAACTTTAAAAAAAAAAAAACTTTTACTATAACGTGTAACTGCTTCTTTTAATATCTTTAATTTTTTTTTTTTTAAATGAAATTCATAACCACTTTAACCCTCTCAAATTATTTCCCAGTATCACGTCAAAAATAAAACTAAACTATTAAAACTACCTAGAATTCGTAAGTACCGCCTATTATACCCTTTACTATAAAATCGCATCCCATTTCAACCTCCTCTCTTCAATCTCTCTCTCTAAAACATCAAAACCACTACCACCTCAAAAACTCCTCCACCATGCTTCCATCTATCCATTGCCACCATCACGATTCCACCCAATCTCCACCACCACAATACATCCACCCACCCACCCACCGCCATCATCCTTCTATAGATTTGATACACATCGACCACCACCACCACCACCACCCCTTGCCCCAAAACATCGAAAAATAGAGGAACCATCACCGACAGACCTCCCCCCCCCCCCCCCCCCCCCTCTTCCCAAAAAATGTCGGCAACCATCACTGACAACCCACCCACCACCAACCCTAGCCCATAAACATTGATAAACATGATCTGGAGTTCATCGTCAATTAGTGTTTTGCCAAGTTTTTTTTCCTTGATAAAATTGGTGCTTGTTGATTTTCCGCCACTATGATGGTAGCGGCGAGTTGGTTGTGAAAACTGAGGTAGTGGCAGAAAAACCTTCCATTATATCCATGATTTTGGTGAGTTATCAACATACCATTTCTTAGGTTTTGGTGGACTATCAACTCGACAGTATCGTTGTGTTGGTGAAAAAGTTAGCGGCTTTTTTCATTTAGATTTTGGTTTAGATTATGTTTCATTTTAATTTAAAATTGACTATATATCATTTTAATTTTAGCTTGATTGTGTGTAAATCACATTGTACTTTTTGAATGAGATACAGGTTTTGATTTTACTTAATTTTGTTTCATTTAAATTTAATTACACTACAAGAAAAACACTTATTTGCAACGGACTTATTCTGATGGAACTAAATTCCATCAGATAATTGAAGAATTTAAGGCAGATTTTAATTATGTCGCAAATTTGCAACAGATTTTTACTCCGTTGCAAATTTCTGACAAATTTTAAACGTTTTCGAAGGAATTTCAAAAATAATTTGATGACCTTAATTTGCAAGTTACACCTCACAAACAAATCCCAAACTCTAAATATATAAACCCCCACACAAAACCGTCCCTCAGAACACTCGCCTCACTTCAATTGCTCACTTCTTTATCTTCTTTTTTTTTATCTTCTTCTTCCTCACAGAAATCACTTCTTTGTCTTACTAACCAATAGGTGTCCACCATCACCACAACCCAGAATCTCGAACTACCCTCACCACCCCGGCCCACCACATCCTAGAATCCCTACCCACTACACGAAAACAAGCCATTTGCAACAGAATTCCATCGGAAATTGTCCCGCGGAAATTTGTTTGTTTTAAATATGTGAATTCCCAACAAAATTTCCAAAAAAAATTTTGTTTCCGACGAAAGTTCGACTGACTACTGACGAAATGGGTTATTGGTTTTCCGACTGTTTCATTAGAAAATGCTGTCGGCCAGAAATCGTCAGAAATTTCCAAAAGAATTTCCATAGGAAACTAAACAAAAAAAGTGGTGAGGCAGCAGTAGCCACCCCCACCACCACAACCACATAACCACCACGTACCCCACCAAACACCGCTGACCCACCAAAACCACCACGTACCAAACTGCCCACCCACTCACACGAGAAACTAACCACCAATCCACCACAATTCTCACCCACCACCTCACCCAGATCCACCTCACACTGACCTACACAACCACTCACCCACGGTCACCACTACCCCTACCCACTGATTCACAGTCGCCCACCCCCACACTCTCAACCACTCACCAAAACTGACCACCCACCCCCACTCACTCACTCACATGAGCCACCCCACCACAACCCCGCCTATAAACCCACCCAAACTGACCACCATATACTTATGTAGTGTTTGGTTGTATATATTTTTCATAGTTTTCTTTAGTTAGTTTAGCTAGTTTTCTATTCCTTTTATCTAGTTTTACCTTATTTTTCTCGATTTTCTTCTAAACCCTTTCTCTCGCATATTTTGGCTTATTACTCCTTGTATTACTCTGTTTTGTGTTTGATCTCATTTTTGTAGGATTTTTCGTTTAAATTTAGAAATTGAGACGCTACATGATTTTGGAGCAATATTGTGTTTTGCGGTGATTTGGGTCGGTTTGATCAAAGAAAAGTACTTTGGTCAAAGTTCTATTTACTCAATGACTACCGATATCGCTAGCTCGGCCTAGCGACATGGGAGGCATAAGGAGCTGCCTTTGGCGCTCAAATACTTTGAGTTTTTGAAGGAAAACAGGGGGTAGCGCCTGCTAGGTCCTGACTATTACAAAATTGATCTTTGCTTCTTCTTCTTTCCCACTTGCTTAAAGACGTCCCCTTGCCTATATAACCAGTAGTATTATGCTATGCTTGAGAACCAGATTTTCATTGCTTAGTTTACATTCTCATAATTGTATTATTTTTTCTCTTTGTAACCTAGTAAGTTAAGTTAGTAAAGTATTGGGTAGTTCATCTTCTTCATTCAAGCAAGTAGCACCATTGTTGCAGAGGAATCCTTGGAACCAATTGTTCTAAATTTATAATATCATGCTTATTTGTGACAAACGTAGAATGTAACTTGTAAGCTGTAACATTCAAGCTACAACGTACAACAATGTGAAGATTTCTCATTGATTATTGAATGACGATTTCACATAAAGATCGACGATGGTCTTACGAGCATTTCTTTTAGAAGAAAACAGAAAGTATAATTAAAACCCACAAGAGGGACTTAGGATGTTAACTTGTATATGTATGTATCAAATGATTACATGTATTTCTTGTTCTTTTGCTTGACAGGGCCTCTTGGAATTTTACTTAGAACCTTGGAGTCCAACCTTTTGTACAACCTCTTCATATCTCCTTTGCCTTGTGTCGCTAGGTAGCTCACCTCCCTCTCATATCGTTCGTACATTATTGGAATTGTGATCAGACACAAAAACACTGTACCAGCAACGACAATATACATCATATGTGTCATGTTTAATATAATGATATGATCGTATGTAGTACTATTAAAAATGAAGAAAATCATTCATGCGGAACAACAAACATAATCAATCGAAAACAATAGAAGGGTTAAATTGGTGTCATGTATTTGTTACCATTGAAAACATCTAGGACAGCTAACAACTAATTTACTTAGCATAACAACTAACAACGAACTAACTGCTACGTAGTATAACAACCAATTTTGCCGAACATGCAATTAGAAAGATAACCGTCATAGAAACTTACCGGCATACAAGACATTGAGAGCGGTAGAGTAGCTTCCAAAGATAGATATAAGCCAAAGAGAAACAAGAGCCTGAAAGTAATATAGGAAAGACCAAAATAAAATGTCGGGTGATAATTCCTTGTGAAGCTGAGAAGGGGTAACAGTATCGCATACCACAAAGAAGCGCGCAATGTCTTCTCCACATGAAATTCTGTACAACTTTGTCAACATCTTGTTTATTCTGTATAACACATTTCTAGCTGTTGATTCTGATATTTGAATGTCGTAGATGGTTGGAGGTCTCCTGTAAACATTATTTATGCGAATGAGCAACAAGGACGTCACATATTATGAATTGATCTGAGGTGGAGCAATCAAACCCGTGATACATTTGTACATATGCTTTAATTAACCAACAGAGGAGCACATCAATGCTACAAACAATAATACAAAGGGAAAGAATATAATAAAAGAGTTTGTAAGAAGGATGTTATGCTAAACTCAATCATCAAGGCACAAGTTATTCTTTGGATGACGACTGTGTTTTTGTTATAGGTATCTCTTACAAGATTGAAAAGAATGGTTAGTTTGTATTTAGGTAAAATAAATATTTCAGCTCTATCTACTAATATGATGTCGTCTTACTTCCATTTTCGTCATACAGGTGGTACATTTCGGTGGAGAAAGATGTATATAAAGGTAAAAAAATGGAGGTTGCATTCATATAAAAAATTTGTAATATCCTTACAAATTGAGTCCTATTATTACCTTCATGTATGATAATTAATCAAACAATCAATAAGTTTTTTATATGAAAACAGTCATGAATTTGTAATTAAGCAATAAGGTACGTTAAAACACGTACCACTTGAAGAAACTTGCTCCTTGGATCCAGATGAAAAGGGTAAGCATAAAGGTCATGAGGATATAACATGCAACACTTATGAAATGTAGCTCAACCACCTCGAATAGAAACCATATGACTGAGAACCCTGCTAATATCGACGCTGATAACGTCTTATTCCTCCACAACAAAACATCAGCAACTGCACATCATGTTATTCAATCCATCCATCACTTATAATCTTAAGCATATCACAAATTTCTTTGCTTGCTAGATAGTAAGGTCCAATTTGTGGAGTACATGAAAAAAATAAAAATACCCATGTTGGGTACTTGGGTGGAATGTTTTAGAAGCATAAAAGGTGATTTTGTCACAAAAGCAAAGATCAAACCAACGAGTTGTAGCAACTGAATAAAGAAAAATTACCTCGACGACCACCTAACATGGAATGCAATGGCCTATTTGAGCCAAACATTCTAGATGTTTGTGACGAACCAGGAGCTTGATCATCAGAGTCATAAATCGGCATAGTGCTATGTTTCTTAATTACAGATGAATGATCGAGTAAGGTTCGTTAATTAAAACGGTTTTTCCAAAAGATATATAGAATTATATGAAATGTAGTTTAAAATTACAGTGTATGAGATAAAGTACTTATATAGCTTCACTGTACGGGTATATATAAGATGTTTAGAAGCGGTTCCAAACTTGGTATCAAAGAAACGTGTTCCAAAATGGGGGATTAAGGAAGGTATGGCTTTGGCATGGTTTTGAAGGTTGCTTCACATGCATTATAAATTTGTAATGCAATGCTTACTAGTTGCTTCCATATGTAGGTACCACTATTATTTTTACATACCATCACATATAATAAATTATGTATGTTAAAACCAAAAGAAAAAAAAATTGTAAAAATTGGATATAGTTTGAATTAAGATATCAAGTTACTTGAATAGTTAGATGGTTGTCATGCATGAGCAAAAGTGTACCCCATTTTAATTAATTACTTCATGGTTCGTCTATAAGTTGTGTTTTGTTTCCTCCAGCAACAGTAATAATTAATTAAAAATAAATAAAAAATTTAATGATCCAATATAATAAATATAACAATTCAATCTTGTCATTCTTGTGTTGCATGTAATGATTTTACCTAATATTATTTAAGCCATAACTAGATTTTGTTTGTAGAAAGGTAAGTATTCGGGCTGTTTCTCTAATTTGTACAAAGTATTGACCTACAAAATATAAATAGGAACTTGAAAATACAATCTAGGTCCCCACCCTCCTAGCTACTTTGGTTTCAGATCAATTCGTATTACCTTGGATGTTAAAAACATATGAAGTATATCTTTAAAAGATTTTCGGTCATTAGAGCATAAATAGCCCTGTATGAAGTTAAGATTCTGTTACGGACGCCACACGTCTAAGACAAGATTCACAACAATTTTCCAATTAAATTAATTATGTGTAAGTAAAATCTTAAGTTAAACCTTGGTTTTTCAAGACTTAACTTAAGACTTATAAAGACAGGACCACTGTTTTAATTTTTATTTTTTTTATTTTTTTTTTTTTGTCTTTATGCATTATTTTATTATATTTATTTATTTATATTTATATTTTTACAAGCCTTAAATAAAACTTAAAAGTAAAGAAGCAACTATAGTTGAGTCTTAGAGTCTTAAAAAGATTAAAAAAAAAAAGATATTAAATAATAGTGAAAAACTGGTGTAACATATGAATTCAGTCTTAAGACAAAACCGACCGGGCTAATCTTGCCTTGATTTAAGACACAAATAACAAGACTGAACAACAAATATTGTAAAAAACAATGAATAGTCAGCAGTATAGTTGTATGCTCTACATGAAAAGAGAACTTTCGGATATGATGAATATAGTTTAAGCCCCTGCACGAACCTCTTTGGCCTTCTTTTGCTAACTTTCTATGGAAAGCACGAGGGGAAAGGTGGGGGTCGTGCACAAAGCCACAAATGACAAGTTAGGAATCAAACTCTTCGCCACTTCATTTACTACTATTTTCATTTCAAGAGCATATCCATATTACAAGGAAGCACCTTCAAAAATATACAGTACTTCGCATTTCACGCCGCTTGCCCAAACTACACCAAAGAGACACCAAAGAGACGGCGTATGTCTGGAAAAACTACAAGGTCATTCTTAAACTCTTGTGTGTTTCTGCGTGGCATAAAAGGCTACACTAAAATTTGACATATTTATGCCAGAAATAACTAGACTTTCCACACAGGCACACATTACACGACTAAAACATATGTTCGACTACTATACAAGTACTCGAGTGCATTCCTATAGAATCACTAGTAAGCAGTAACAGCTCCTATAGAATCACTAGTAAGCAGTAACAAGGGCTATCATTGTACTCGTTATTATACACCAGATTCCTATAGTGAAGATTAAAAGCAGAAATTCTAGAAGTGCAACAACAAACAAAGGTCCTACAAACTGATGAAGAATTTGATTTACAACTGCGCACAGGAGAGGGAAGGGAAGTATGTTACTACATAACATCAATAGGCAACACTAATGCATCATTTGAACCAACATAAATCATGACCTATTACGTATTACCTATATTACATCTTATTAAAGAGCATAAAACTTCCAACTTCATTTGGAACCATGTTTCTACAATGGTTTGGCTAGAAGTTTGTGGATCAATGATTACCAAAACACAGATATAGTTGTACTAGGGCTTCCGGACATCACTAGTCTGATGTGGGGGCTGATGTGGAAATTCTGCAGCTGCCATTCCAATACCTTCATTTTGATGCCTCTGCCAACCTCCAGTGTCAGCCTTGGAGTGCATCCAATAATAAAGGACAGACCCAATCATAGACAACAGCGTCAGCGCAGCAGCTGCAGCAAAAACTCCCTTGCGGAGAGTAGCACAAGTCAAATTTCCTTCACCAAAGATTCCACGGTATTTTGTGTGATATGCATTTCTTACTGAACCTGCTATCAAGCATGCTTCTGCACCCAGGAAGGTTACCCTGCATTGTATTCCAATATTTTAGCCAATATTGAGAGAGGCAGCGCATCTAGCATCAATTAAACACCCAACTACATAGATAAAGATGCAGGTACAAGTCAATATAATTAGTATAGCTAATCGGTAAAACATGTTGAATAGAGCCAGGTCATAATGATAAATTCGTCTTTTTTCTTCAATAGGTACTGCTACTTGTCACAGCAAAAAGCCCAAGCCCCTTTCCCTTTAACAGAGTTTCAAACAACAGAGTTCATTTTGAACAATGCTAAGTGGGAAAAGGATAACATTTTCCTTCACCATTTAAGTAATAGATTTTTCGTTCTACTAAACAATGAAAAAGTGCAACCGAGCAACACAAATTATTCATGAAAATGAGTTTTCCAATGTAAAAGGTTTTCCATAAAAAACCATTTTCCATCTAAAAATGTTTTACGCCTTACCAAACAGACCCTAAATGAGAATATATATACTAGGGAATAAAATGTTTTAACTGTAAACCAATGATGTCTAACAAACAACCCATCCTAACTGGACCTCGGCAAAGAGGGAAAGTCAGCAAGGTAATTCTACCGGAAAAACTACGAATCCTATGCGGAATATTGTATTTATGCAGTAGAGGCAAGATCTTTGATTGAAGGTGATCTCTATACCTGATCTTCTCAGATTACACTACATCTATGATTTCTATACCTAATTGACTGATACGTAATATCAATGAACGGTTGAACTTTATTACTACGTATAAGGTTTACAATAGATGCATTGTCCTTCATAGTTTTTACTTTTAAGTTTCTAAAAAGCATATTTGCATCTTTTGAGGTCCAAAACAAAAGTTTTCTTAATCACACTACAGAAAAGACCTTATTGAAGGTGATATCTACACCTGATATAATTCAGACTACACTACACTACACTTAATTATGGCTAATACTTGGTTTAAGAAGCGAGATTCCCACTTGATAACTTTTTTTAGCGGAGCAAATGCAACTCAAATAGACTTCTTGCTAACAAGGAGGGAGGATAGACTGCAAGGTCATCACATGAGAGAGTGTGGTTACCCAACACCGGCTATTGGTGATGACTATCCGTTTGAAAGAGATGCAGTAAAGGGGAGCCAAGGGTAAGAAAGATAAGAAGGTGGACCTTGAGGGTTGCAAATGCTAAGGTGCTAAGGTTTTCACATTGAAAGTGATCAATGAGGCTAATTGGGATAAAGAGGAGGATCAAGATGTAGCTTGGTCACAAATGAAGAATTGTTTCCTTAACGTGGCCAAGGAGGTCTTAGGGGAATCAAGGGGAAGGACTATGATACTTAAGGATACTTCTTGGTGGAATGAAGAGGTGAAAGCAACAATTAAACACAAAAGAGAATGTTATCAGGCAATAGGTAATGTAGGACTGATGAAACCTTCCCAGTGTATAAGGATGCTAAATGTAAGGTGAATGTAGCTATCCGGCAAGCGAAAGAAAAGGTTTTTAAGGAGGTTTTTTAAAGGTTAGACTCTAAAGAGGAAAACAAAGAAATCTACAAAACGGCAAAGCGAAGACAAGATGCGAAGAAGGTGTTGGCTTTTGGCTTGGTAAAGTGTCTCAAAGATAAGAACCACAAGGATTTGGTTCAAGATGAGGACATAAAAGATAGGTGGCAAGGGTACTTTAACGACAATCAAGGAGGAGGGGTTACAGGAGATACGTTAGTGAATGCGGAGGAAATGAACATGAAATATGTGCGAAGGATTAGAAGGGAAGAATTGGAGACTGCATTGAAGAAGATGAAAGCAAATGAGGCAATTGGGCCTATACCAGTGGAACTGTGGAGGTGCCTTGGGTAAGGTGGGAATTAATTGGCTAACAGATTTGTTTAACAAGGTCTGGAAGACTTCAATGATCCCACAAGATTGGCGAGAGAGCACTTTGGTTCCAGATTATAAGAACAAAGGAGATGTCCATGATTGTTCCAAGTATCGAGGGATCAAGCTTATGAGCCACACTATGAAGTTGTAGGAGAGGGTGATAGAACATAGGTTGAGGGCATGCACAAGCATCTCTGAAAACCAATTTGGTTTTATGCCTTGGAGATCCACTGTGGAAGCAATTTATTTGTTAAGACAAATGATGGAGTTCTATAGTGCGCGGAAGAAGGACCTCCATATAGTTTCCATTCATCTAGAGAAAGCTTATGACAAGGTTTCAACAGTTGTACTTTGGTGGGTAATGATGAAGAAAGGTATAACACGAATATATTGACTTGGTTAAGGATATGTCTGTATCGAGAGGTGTCCGCAAATGTGGTAGGTTGGCTAAAAACTTCCCTATAACAATAGGGTTGCACCAAGGGTCGGCGTTAAGCCCTTTTCTTTATGCAGTGGTTATAGATGAAGTAACAAGGTCAATCCACGATGAGGTACCATGGTGCATGTTGTTTACGGATGATATCGTATTGGTGGATG
>PYUH01004047.1:1380443-1399539 GCA_016808085.1 Suaeda aralocaspica
GGGGGGGGGGGGGGGGGGGGGTTGGTTAATGCCAAATTAGAGAGCAATGGAGGCAAGCATTGGAGTCTAGAGGGTTTAAGCTAAGTCGGAGTAAGACGTAATATATAGAATGCCGCTTGGGACTCAGAGGGGGGAAAGCGATGCGATAGCGAGGTTGGACGAAAACGTGCTAGAAATGAGGGAATGTTATAAAAAGTCATTTATCCAAAAGAATAGTGATATTGACCAAGATGTGGCACATAGAATTAAATCAGGGTGGCTTAAATGGAGAGCAGTCATGGGAGTGTTATGTGAAAAAAACATCCCGTTAAAGTTAACGGTGGAAATTCTACAGGATTGCCAAACTGCCAAAAGACTAGTGTTGCTCTACGGTACAGAATGTTGGGCTTATAAGGAGCACATTCAAAAGGTCAGAGTTACGAAGATGCAGATTTTGAGATGGATGTGCGGGAACACTCTAAGGGATAGAATCGAAAATAAAGTCATACACCAGAAAATTAATGTCGCAAATATTGCAAACAAATTAAGGGAAAATCGCTTGCGTTGGTTTGGACATGTGAGACGAAGACCTGAGGGAGCCCCGGTGCGACGAGTGGAAGGGTGAGATCATGGAGATCTCAAACAAGGTAGGGGGAGACCGAAAATGACTTGGTGGGAAGGGGTTAGAAAGGATATGAAGCTTTTAGATTTATAGGAGAATGAGGCTCTCGATCGCAAAGGATGGAAGAGGAAAATTTATGTGGATGACCACATAGAATGATTTATTTTTGTTCTTGTAGCCGACCCTAATTTTGGGATTAAGGCTCTAATTGATTGATTGACTGACTAATTGAGTTTCTACACCTAATTGACTGATATCAATGAATGATTGAATGTTATAATATGGTTTACAATGGTTATATTGCCTTTCCTAGTTTGTAAATTTGTAACTTCTGAAATTTAGAAGAAATCCATGGCTTAGCAATCATCTAATTAGACAAGCTCAATTTTTATTAGGAGTAATTAATCATATGGGTTACCACTTGACACTAACTTGCAGTCTAGAATGCTCGATGAAAACATCAAACAAAAAGCCATCTTTCACACCTATCTATGTAGATGAGCGATTTTTTAATGCTTTAACAAGAATTTATAATGATTTGTAGTGTGATCCTTTTAATGAAAAGTTAAACACATTGTTTCGATACAAGCAATTGGAGAGAAAGGGAGGGAAGGGAAAAGAAGGGGGGCAAACTCCCTTGTTCGGATAATTGGTTGGGAGAAGGAGGGAGAGGGAGAGGGAGCAATCCATTTTCCCTCCAACTTTAATAAAATTTTATTCTTAAAATTTGGAGAGATTTACAGGGAAAATGAAGCTCCCTTTCTCCCTTCCTTTCTTCCCCTTCCCTTCCTCCTAACTCTCTCTCCTCCCTTTCTCTTCCAAATTGTTATTCAAACATAGTGCAAACAAATCTCTTTGAATAAACCCGAATGTACAATCATAATGTCCTTGGTAAGTCTCTATTAGCAAGGACTAACCAGGACCATCATTTGGTTCTACTTTAACTGTCGTGAGCTTGATTAGCTTTGACTGCATATAGCGGTACAAGACAAACTCAGCTATGTATTTAATTTGATTAACTTATTTAATATTAGCAAGAAGAAGTAATCAAACTAATAAATCCTTTATTATTATGAGTAACTTCTTCACCCTATACAGCAAGAACAACTTACTAATAAGCAGAAATAGCTTAAAATTCTTACAAAGTTACTAGTCTGATAAGGTGTTCCTGCTTATAACTGTATGGTGTTCTTACATGTAAGCATTTAGTACACTATACAGCAAGACATAACCACATTTTATCTCTTCACCCCCAGCCCCCTAGAATATATACGCTATTGAATTAAAAAACTGGCACATAACAGGAAGCACAACTCTCACAAGACCTTTTCAGTGTCTTCTCAATCTATGGCGGGGTCTTTGACGGGATCGACCTTCTCTAACAAGGTAGGAAGGGTTTTAAGGATTTTTAACTTTTACGCTTTGTTTGGATACAAGGAAATGAAGAGAAAGGGAGGGAAGAGAAAGAAAAGGAGACTAGCTCCCTTGTTGGGATGATTAGTTGGGGATCGTAGGGGGAGGGAGTGGGAGAGATCCATATTCCCTTCTTCTTTAACAAACACTATCCCTCCAACATTGGAGAGATTTGGAAGGAATATGGAACTTCCTTCCTCCATCCTTTTCTTTCCCCTCCCCCTCCTCCTATTTCCCCTCCCTTCCTTTCCGTTCAAAATAGTTATCCAAACATAGTGTTAAGGCACAACAATAACCTTTGTTTGGAATCCATAATCCAACTACACCATTGACAAAACTAGACCTCATTTTTCACATTCCGTCCACGTAAGATACTAGCACGGTAATTAAGAACCTGTGGTACTTGTACATGGATTAAAAACTTGCTTGGATAAAAAACATGGAGGGGAAGAGAGGGGAAGGAAGAGGAAAGAAAGGCAGCGGAAGAAAGGGTAGGGTCGTAGCCCGTAGGGGGGCAGGGAAAAAAATCCCTCAATTGGATAAGAACAAACAAGAAGGAGAGAGAGTGAGGGAGATATTTTTAATTTTTTACAACAATTCTTGCTTCCCAAACCTGAGATTGCGGTGTTGGTTAAGGTGGTAGTAAGAGCAGTACGGCGGAGAGGGTAGAGGGGACAGCAATCATGTAAAAAGAAGCAAAGTTGTGATAATATGATTTGAAAAAGTGATTATCTTTCCATTTTTCTTCCATCTAATTCCCTCACCTCCCATTTTTGCTATCCAAATGGAGGAAAATTCATCCCTTCCTTCCCCTCCCTTTCTATTCCCTCCATTTTCTTGCATCCAAACAAGCTATAGGATAGGAAATTAGAGGTGAAAGGGAAGGATGGGATATAAGAGGAAATGGAGGGGGAAAAGAGGGAGACAGAAAGCGGAACTCTAATTTCTTTCCACATATCTCCAAAATAGAACAGATGATACCATAACAATTCTCAAAGGCGGAGCGAAAATAGATCCCTCCTTCTCTCTCCCTGTTCCTTCACACAAATCCTTTAAACAAACAAAGGAATTTGTAACCATTCATCTCTCTTGCCTTCCAATTCCTTCTACCAAAACATAGGTTTAAATGTCCACCCTTAGAAGTGTCTTAGTTAAATTTTGTTAAAAAAAGTAAGTTTTAGATTAACAAAGCATCCGAGCAACAAGACACGATTTTTGAGGTAAATAAGGGTGTCTCCTTAACAGATTTTTAAGAGCACATAAACAACATAATAATATTGCCATATCATTCCACAATAACCTAAATTGAGTACTAATCAAAATCAAAACATAAAAAATAAAAATAAAAAATACTAAATTTGGCAACAACACCAACTTCAACCCAAACAAACAAAAGGGGGTTTTTCAACAAAATTACAAAACAACACTTATTGGAACCAATCAATGGATCATTGTTATAAACGACGTTGTCGTCACTTATTCTTATCATAATCAAGCTTAATCCAAAAACTCTGCTAAATTTAAAATTAAAAAAAAAAAAGTGAGTTAATAATAAAAGGAAAAAACTAACCATGAGAAAATGAAGAAGAAAACAGCCCAAGTAGAAGAACCACCAACAAGACCTTTCCCAAAACAAAGACACTTAGTAACTCCGTTAACCACCAAATGGCTAATTAACAGCAACAAAAGCGCCGCTATACCGTACACAGTTGAAGCGTCGGAATCATACTTGCAGAAAGTACGCTCGTCATATTGGTCTGGCACTATTTCCGCCTTCAATAATCAAAAATTTTCACATACTAATTACAATTTACAAACAACCAAAAAAGAAAAAAAAAATAATAATAATAATAAAGTTGAAAGGAGAAGAAGGTAAAAGAGGGTTACAGTGCTACGACGTCGTTCAGCGCCAACAGCAAAGACGAAAGCCATGAGGTTGAGAGGGATGATGATGGCAAGAATGGCGATTGAAGCTGCCATGTTTAGGGAGTTTTCTCTCTCCTGTTAAACTGTCAGTGAGCTCAGTGCTGTCACTTTAAACTTTTTTTTTATTTTTTTTTTCTGTGTAATGTAATAATAATGGAGAGTCTACTAGTGAGGGAAATCAGTATTTTGAGCAGTGATTTCTGGTAATGATTTGTTTTTTAAAAAAAAAAAAAAGAAATTTAAAATAGCTTTTTTCTGTTTTGTTGAGTTGAGTTTTCGTGTGTGTTTTAAACTGTTTTTTATTTTAGTTTAGTTGGGTAGAGTTGGGTGTTGACTCTCGTGAGTCATGCCGATTTTCACATATGCCCTCATTTTCTTTGTTTTTGTTGTCCTTATGAAGTTGCGTTGTTGGTGTGAATTCAAAATTTTGATTTAAAGTGAAACTTGAGCAAATGAGCAGTATGTATAATGTTACACTTATTTGTTGATACGGTAATGATATAAACTATTAAACTAAAGAAATATAAACAAGCAGTTACGATCATTGAAAATGCAATTAAACATAGATAATTACTCATGAATTAGAGGTATGTAGTTTACTGACTTACAAAAATTAATAAATGAATAAACGGTTTACTAATTGGAATCGAGAAGCAACAATTCTAATTTCTAACTATTGTTTTTAGTAGAAATCATGAATTATAAAGTCAAATTCAGTATTCAAAATTCAACTTTCAAGCATCAAAACATATACGAATATGAAATTGAAACCAACAACTAACAACAACAAAAAACAGAAGAATTGTTCTTGAATATAGTAAAGTAAGAAGACTAATAATTCATGATAGCAGTTACAGTTGGCTCAAAGAAAATTAACACAAAAACAATCGAACAATGGCTATGATTTATAGGTTTAAACAGTTGAGCCCTAGAATCGGTAAAAATCAATACAAAATTATTATTTCATTCGAGAAGATTAAAGATATTTCAGATTCATTGAACCATTTCTTAGTGAGATTGAAGCAAGAGAAGTAGTGAGATTTAGAAGAAAGCAGTAAAGTGAGGAAGAGATGAGAGATAAGGGTTTTTTTTTTATCTATGGGTTAACATAATTTGTTTCCATTGGTTTTAGGGGGGGTAACAAAGCCAAGAATTGGGTTTACTTTCGGAAACATGATATGTTTACCATGTCATGATACAAACAGGTTGTAATGGAAAAGCTTATGTACTGTTCATTTGTTTCTCACTCGATGTTTTTGCATACCAAACAATCTCTAATATAATTGTATGAATTTTTAAAATAATTTTACTAAAGATGTTATGGTTTTACGTAGTATTTGTTTTGATTTGGATAAGGTTATTGGTGTGATGTCGAAGCGCATACAAATTAATGATTACTTTAAGACTACTAACTAGTAATTAGCTGAAGTAGGGGTCGATCCCACAAAGAATGTGTATTTACTAACTCAAAAGTGAGATCCTAGACACTGACTAGGCACGAACAAACTAAAATAAAGGATCGAAGGGTTTAGGAACAAGAACAACTAAAATACAGCACCACAAAAATAAGCCAATTTAGTAATCGGTTCTGGCAATTGCCTTAAATCGGTTGCTAATTGGCGACAAAATATCAAAAAATGTTTGCTAAGTTTATGCACCAAAGTTGGCAACCAAATGATTTTAAATTGGTTGCTAAATAGCAATCATATATAAAAAAAACAGTTGCAAAACTTGAGCACCAAAATTGGCAACCAAATGGTTTATAATTGGTTGCTAATTGGCAACCAAATATATAAAGAAAAATGGTTGCCAAGCTTATGCACCAAATTTAGCAACCAAATGATTTTTAATCAGTTGCTAATTGGCAAACAAATATCAAAAATTGGTTGCTAAGTTTATCCAAGATTGATTTAAAAACATTTGTTATACTACTGAAGTTAATAACATACATCTTTCTTTTAGGGCACTTATATACTACTCCCTCCGTTCCTTTTTGTTTGATACATTTGAAATCTTGACAGTATTTATAAGATGAAAGAATCTTTTAAATAACTTTCAATAAATAAAACATAATATAGTCATGTGTGGTCTTGTTTTATTCAAATGAGGACGTTATTACTATCCAATTATTATAATTTTTACAAATATATACAACAAAAGATATTTAAAGTCAAACATGTAAATTGGCATATGTGCAAGTCAAAAAGTATTAAACAAAAGGGAACGGATGGAGGGAGATACTCTATAGTTAAACGTGCTCGATCAAGAGTAGTGTTAGGATGGGTGACATCCTAGGAAGTTTCTCGGTTAAGAGTAGTGCATGTTTTTTTTTTTTCTTTTTGGAAAACTTGACAACCAAAATTGTTAGATTTGGTTTCTATTTGGCAATAAAAACTAATAATTTGGTTGCTAGATAGGAAAAGTTAAAATCTAATATGGCAACCATATATAAAAAATAGTTGCTATAATTGACAACGAACTTTTACATGGTTGCTAAATGGAAACCAAATTTACAACTGATGTATCTTATATTTATGTTATTTTTCTTCATAATTCCTAAATTATTTATGGACTAATTGGGATCATTTGAGCCAATATTGATGTTAATAGTATTCGTTTAGTGTTTTGTGTGGTTTTGTAGGAAACGACCAATTTTCAATTTATTTTACTACCTAATTTCGGCAGTTGAGAGATAAAGATCACTTATGAGAATTTGGAGAATGATTAGGGACAATTTACAACTCATTGGAACAAGTTTAATGTCTTATATGACAAGTTGGAGAAATATTAGAAGTAAAAGTGAAGAACTAAGAAGTTTAGAAGTGAAGATTTTGACCATTGTCCCCTATTTTGATCATATCTCACAATCAACAAATTAGGTTGATCTTGTTCTTGTTGCTTTGGAAAGTATATTCAGAGAGCTTTCCAACGGTACGCCCTATGGAACATCATGTATCAAAAGTTATAGCGATTTCAAAATGACCCAAAAATGTTGTGAACTAATGTCTTGAAATGCGGACGCATAGAATAAAATTCTTTTTTGCTATGCGAGCAGATATGAGGCCTGTGAAGCCATTTTGCTGGAGATCAACATTTTGCTTAATTAATTATTAAAAAGTCCATTAAACTTGTATTTAAGGCACGATTTCCTAGGGGCTCGGGGGTACACTTTTCATTATTACTTTTTTCGGTTTTAGAATTCTAATTAGCTATCTTAATTACTTTCTCTCTCTAGATTAGGTTAAATTAGTTTATTATGTTGAAGAATTTCTAGTTCAATACAATTTAATTCGAGTTTCTTTTCCATTCAATTTTGGTAATTTCTTTTCTATTTCTTTGTCAATTATTTATAATTCATGTTAAATAGTTTTATTAGTGTAATTAAAATTCATGTTAATCAGTTGTTGTTTATTGATTAGTTTATGATTGTTTATTTAATTAATTATTGTTCTTAATTGTTTATGATCATGAATTTAACTTTGTTTATTGTTTTAGTTTTTATAATTATGAGTGAGTAATTTATTATATAGGGTTTAGGGGATCCATGAACTCGTTAATGGACTAGCTTAATATCAATCGATTAGTTCCTGATTAGTAATTAAATTCCTATTATTGATTTTTATCGATTGCAGCTAAATTGTGCACAGATTAGTTGTAAGTTTGGTATAGTAATTGTCGAAATTGATGTCGAGAGATAAAATTACCCCAATGAGACCATCGAATAATAGGGAAAAAGTGTCTATGCGAGCGAGAGTCGGTAGAGGAGTTTTGAGGGAGTCTAAGTTCGAGAGAACTAGCGTGCCCTAGTTTAATGAATTTTGTTGAATTGATAAATTTATGTTTTATGAATTTGTTAATTGTTCATGGTGAATCGATTACAATAAGTTTTAGTCAATTTGAGCCAACTCTTAATTTAACTTCGTTATTAGCTTTTTTAGCTAATAATTAATCATAACCAAGACATTTTTCCCAGTTTAAACTTTTTAGTACTAGTAGTGTTTCATTGCTTGCCTATGGATTCGATCCCTACTTCCCTAGCTATATTAGTTCGTGTTGTTTGGTTTATTTTTTAGAGGTGTGCCATAGTTTGTTCAACAACCAATTGGTTGTTAATTACAATGGCTACTACCTATATAGCAACTAGCATATTTGGTCGCCAATTTGGCTGCTAAGCATAATAGCAGACAATTTTCCATGCTTAGCAGCCAATTTGAGTGGTTGCTAATTTTAGTGTCTTTGTAGTGGAGAACACTGAGACTAAGGACGATAATAATTTTTAAATAAGCACTCTATAAATAATTCATTCGTGATGATCATGAGAGGTAGAGGAGAAATGAACAAGAGTTCTTGTGGTGATAAATTAGTTCATAAAATTCTTCAAACTTGAGAAAGAGTGGTATGATTTCAATCCTCAAAGTACGTAAGTGTGTGGGAGTGATGTTAACCTTGGGGAACAAATGGCCATAACGTTTTGTACCTCGGACGAGCTGAATCTCGTCTTCAAGGTAATGGTCTCCATGTCCTGACATCAAATACCAAAATCCTACCATTATTTTCTTTGTAGTCTGAAAACACACTTATATATCCTACATACACTCCTTTGATCGATGAGGAGAAACATTTTCCTGAAGCATCTACCTTTCGTCCATTGAAAGAATCGACAATCACTCAACTACTTCAAGGATACAAAGAACCAATGAGTAAGTGATTAATAACATTCTGACTCACATATACGTAATTAAACTGTGTTTTTTTGCTATTGTACGTTGTTTATATAAAATAAAGGTTTTACTATGTAAAAGTGTTATTCGTGTTGTTGAACTAATTCAATTAATTTATACATGTTTGTTATTGTGTATACTTGTACTATGTATTTTATTTTCACGTGCAAATTGTAATACCCCACATTTTCACGTATTTAAATAAAGTATTTTTGTATTTTATGCATATAATCTTCGTATTTTATTCGTATAATTCTAATATTTTTATTGAAAATTATGTTCAATATTAGTATTAAATAAAAAGAAATTAATAAAAATAAAATAAATAATAAAGTTTTGGTTAAAAGTAGTTATTTGTGTTCTTAAAGAATATTTTTATGATTACAAATATTTTAAGAGCTTCTAAATAGCTTTCAAAGGTTTCCTAATTTATTTAGGAGTATTTAAAGGCCTCACCAATATCCTACTTTGGGGCCTATAAATACCCTACAAAACTGAAAATTCCAATTTTTCATGATCATACTAGTCATTAGAATTCCAAAAATCTAAAGAGAAAAAGAGAAAAAAAAACTGAGAGAGAGAGAGAGACTTGCAAATTCCGAAAAGAAAAAAACATTTCAGTCGGAAATTTTGGAAAAAAAAAACTCTTTTTTTGCCTCGGGATCCGCGCCCAGCCAGACCCAGCGCAGGCCACTGCACCACCGCGGCAGCCACCGCCGGCCACCTGCTGCCGCCATTGCACTTCCTCCCCTATTCTTGGTATTTTTTCGAAACTTATATATAAAAAAATTCTCCTTTATTTTTGATTTAATCTTGCAAGTTCATGTTTATAACTATGTTTAATCATGTTTTATAAGTTTAATCATGTTTTTATACAAGTATGAATTGTTTTAAGGCATGAATTATTTTTGTTGTTCATGAAATTATAATTAGGGTTTGAAAATTTATGAAGTTATGATTTTATGAAATTTTACGTTCTAAACTTTGATATTATGATCATAAATTATTGATTGGTGAATTTATGATGATGTTATTAAGTTTAGATTGATTTTAAGGGTTTTAAACTTATTTTATAAAGCTGTCCAAATTTTATAATCATGATTTTGAGTTTAATAAATATTATGAACATGTTTTAGCATATGAAAAATTGTTCTAAAGCCTAGATTATTTTCATAAAGATGTTAGTAGATTGTAGAAGTGTTTTGGCATGAAATTATGATGTTTTCATAAGTTTTTCATGACTTTAAAGTTTATAAATAAATCTGAAATTTTAATAAAAACAAGTTAATTTAAGTTTTAAGTGTCCAAATTGTACTAGTATGATCACACATCAATTCTATATTGATCTATATAAATTTTAGTATGTTTTATGAAGTTTAAAGTGATTTTAAGCATGTTTAATATGCTGTCCAGATTTTATAACTTGATAAATTAAATTTCTAAAGTATGTCATTGGCATAAATTGATCATATAAATTAAGTTTGTCCAGATTTTAAGTATGTTGTATGATTGATTTGTGTTGTTTTCGGAAGTTTTCAAGGAGTTTTGATAAATTTAGATTGTTGTCCACTCTTCCAAAGTGGCATAAATTTTTTATTAAGGTTTTATAAAGCATAATTAAGTCATGAAAACTAAGTGGTATTGCAATAGAAAAGAAAAGTAAAGTATGAAATTGAATAGAGACCATATAAGGAAGTTTTGGACAAAGTTTCCAAATTTTGAAGTTAGATATAGTTGGTGTAGAACTTAGTCAACAAAGTTTTAATTTAGTTCGATTTTTCCTTGTGTAGGAAACTTTGAATTAGTCCACTTCTAGAACTTGTGGCGGAGCACAGTTAGTATACAAGGTACTTAAGTACTAAAGACAAATATAAGAGTTAGAATACATGCTTGAGTAATTCTTGATTACATGAAATCTTGTATGCTTGTTTTGAATCATGAATTTATATGCATGGCAAGTTTGTTAGTAGCATGTTTTTAAAGTTTGATGGCATTCCATGTTAAATAGAAAGTTTAATTTTTATAAGCTTGAATTGGAATGCTATGATCAGTTTAATTTGGCCAATAGTTTATTGATCAAGGATTAAAGTTATTTTTAAGTTGGTTAGTTACTTAATCAACAAGAAAGATAGTTGTGAATTTTTATTCACATGATTAAAGGAAGTTACACTAGTAGAAAAAATGGATTTTGCTGCGGTTCTTTTGACATTTTTAAAGAACCGCAGCAAATACTTGTTGATGATTTCAACACAAAATTATTTGCTGCGGTTAAAGTATTTGCTGTGGTTTTTTTGTTATTTGTTGCGGTTATAACCGCAGCAAATAATTCAAGTAAATAAATGTTCAGCCCACGAGCCCAAATAACTGCCCCATATAACCCTTTTTCTCTCCTTTTTTCGTCTTTCTCACTAACCCTAAAACCCTCACCCTCACTCTTCCCCGTCTTCCACTATCACTCTCATTCTCACTCTCACCCACTATCTTTCTCTCAATCTCTCTCTATTTTGCTCCTCTCTCGTCCTTCAAATGCTCCTCACCAAAGGCGATCTCCTTGCTGTCTTCGCTCATCATCTTTTTCATCACAATCAATCTCCTTTCAATCCGATGAACAACGAAATCGAAGGTCATTCATGTTCAATCTCCTTTCAATCCTCTTTTGGTAGGGTTATTTGGTTTTAATTTTGTTAGATTTGAAATTGGGGGAAAAATTGAATATGGGTTTTTTTAGGGTTTTTGGTGATTCATTTGTTTTTGGTTTTGTGTTTTCGGGTTTGGATTTAGGGTTTTATGTTTTCGATTTGGAGTTTGGTTGTGGGTTTGGGTTTGCGATGTTGGTTCGCGGGTTAGGGTTTTGGTTTAGTTCGTGGGTTAGGGTACGGTTTTGGTTTAGGTTTTGGTATTGGTGTTGGTTCGTGGGTTAGTGTTTGGGTTAGGGTTTCTGGGTCCTGGGTATTGGTTTTGGGTTCGTGGGTTTTGGTTTTTGGGTTGTGGGTTTGGTTTGATTGTTGATTTGTGCAATTGATTGTTTGTTGCTCTAATTTAAGCTTTATTTTTTTTTTTTCCTTTTTTCTGATTTTTTTTTTTGCAGAAATTGGAGATGCAAATGCAGCGACTTGATGTTTCGCACTTCTTTCACTCTCTTCCTGAAAACCTCTACTCTTCTCCTTTCTACAACAAAACACCAGTAATTTCTCTCTCTTTTCTGTTACGAAGTCGAAATTTCTGAAGATTATACCTAAAAACTTTCTTTTAATCGTTTATCAATTGATTTCAACTTTTATTGGATTTTTTCGCTGTTTTTAGATCTGTTGAACATGAAACTAGAATTTGAAAAAAAAAAAAAAATTTCTGAGCAATATACTTTAAATTGAGGTTCTGGACTACTTATGGTTTTGATTGTGGGGTTTATTTTATTTATGTCTTGTAATTTGTAATTTTGAGTGATTTTATGTAATTGTTGCTGATAATGATTCTGTGGGGTTTATTTACTTAATTATACCATGTTGTTAGTGGTTTTGCATAATGTTGGTAATGGAGTATGATTTTGTGGAGTTTAAAATTCATGCCATTTTGTAAATTTTTGAGTGATTTTATATAGTGTTGCAAATAATAAGCTAGTTTATTGCTGCTGTTCTAAATGCTGCGGTTAAAAACCGCAGCAAATACCCCTAAAAAACCCGCAACAAAAGTGGATTTTTGTACTAGTGTTATGAGCAATTATTTTATATATAATACCACGTACTCACAGTTTAATGTGTAGTCGAGAAGAAAGCAAGTTATTAGCCACTCATAGTTAATGTGTGGCAAAGGAAGTTCAGTTTAATTAAATGACACACATAAAGATTAACTTTGAATCACCTTAAGTTGAGGATAATTAAACTGGCTTACTTGATTGGATGCATGTTTCTATGTGATGTTGCATGAGAGTCATAACATCGTTAAACCTGTTGAATGACATAAAGTGTAAGAGGACTTGCATCAAAACTCTTAGAACGTATATACCTTGAGTATGAACAATGGGGGGATTCGTATGGAACAGTGACTATGACTCCTAATTGGAGTACGTGACGTTGTACTCTTTTATATTTTTAATGCGGTGGATATCCGTCACTTTATATGACATAATAATACCTTTTGGGAGTTGCTCCCCAACTGATGCCCAATAGGGTGATGATTTTTAGGAGGAAACCCGTTCGATGTAGGATCCATAATTTTAAATATAATAATTAATTTAGTTGGGTCCATGTACAGGGAAAAGGTTGTCAAAGGTAAGTTGAGTGCATATTTTATTTCTCGTTGTTTTTGCATAATTTTTAGTAGTTATGTACTCAGCTTTGCTGACTGTTTGTTTTGTGTGCATGGCTTTGTCTTGGACTTGGCCCTACGATGACCCACTTGTGGTGAGTAGTTGTCTAGTAAAAGGAAAGCTGCAGGTACAAGTGGGCATAAGTCATTTCATGATGGGATGGAGTGAGAGCGCTTGTGGTGTTTGTAGTTTTGCTTTATTTTAATTGCCCATGAAGACTGACATTTATTTTGGGTGTTTGGATTTCGAAAGACTTTTAAATATTAGTTTTGGTTTAGTTTTAAAGGGCCATTAATATGGTTTCGCAGTGTAATAAGTTTAAAGTTGATTTTAATTTAAAGTTGTTTGAAGTTTAGTTTTAAATTATCTTGGTTTTAAGACTTCCGCTGTAGTACTTTGATAAATGTCTTGGCCGTTATCATGGTGGCGGTAATACTTTTGTTTTTCCGTATTTAGTAGTTTTAGTAAATATAATATTTATTAAATTAATATGTTTTTCGGAAAAAAGAGAAGTAGGAAGTTGGGGGAAAATCCAAGGTGTTACACAAATTATGCAATTTTAATTTCATCTTATTGTCGATTGTTCGTGACATTGAAATGTGGTAAAGTGAAAGGAGCACAACTTTTTTAATATGTTGTTTTATAATTGATTTTAGGAAAAATTGATATGAATTAAATAATCACAACTTTAAGCAACTGCTCAAAATAATCCGAACTTTGGATAATCCAAGTATTATTCCATAATCTAGCACCATTACTACTACATAAAAGACCTTTTACAACCCCTAAAAACAGCTGCAAAAAGCCCAAAATCCGTTGCAATAACTTTTTGCAACGGTAATATAACCGTTTCATTCTTTAGGGTTGCATGCAAAAGGTCTTTTGCAACAATTTTTATACTTTTGGCAACGATTTTGCAAAAGGTCTTTGCAGTTAACCTGTCAAGCATGAATAGAGGGTTGCAATTAGTCCTTAATGTAGTATACAATAAATCCCATCAACAATTAAAACATGAAAGTTTAATGACAGTTTAAAACCGAAGTTGATTTGTCAACAAACAAAAGAATAGAGATGAAAATGATAACTATAAGTGGGAGAAATTTGGTTCAACAACAGATTTGGAAGGAGGAAAAGAATCGTTAGGGAGTAAAGTAGTGAACCATCATGCATTAAAACAAAATAATAATAACATAAAAGAGTTCCCTTTCAGATATAAACTACTAACAGCAATAGCAATAGCAATCACAATAACTACAACGTCAGGCAACAACAATGATAGATGCTACCAATAGATTACCAAATAATCATGAGGTTCCATCTTTACCGACCTAGTTCCATATATACTTCCATGTACACTAATTATATCTAACTTGAACTATGAACTAAGAGCATTAATATTTCAAGTTCAATAAAGAGACTATCCAACAACAAAGATATTTTACCAAGAATGAACAACCCAAACCTATTGCTAAGTTATATTGTCAGTAGATTGGTTAGAACCTATTTTTATAAAATCGAAGAAAATTAAAATCTTATTACAAAGCCTATTTCTAACCTAATTTTACAAACGAGAGTAAAGAAAAAGATTGAATGAATAGGAGAAGAAGTACAAAATACAATGGAATCTAACAAGTTTGATGGAGAGTAAACCATTGAAGGGAGAAAAATCGATCAATTATATAAGGTTTATATATCACTTGAAGGTAACAGAAATGATATGTAATACCCCATATTTTCATGTATTTAAACAAAGTATTTTTATATTTCATACGTATAACCTTCGTATTTATTCGTATAATTTTAGTATTTTTATTGAAAATTATGTTCAGTAGAAGTATTAAATAAAAAGAAATTAACAAAAATATAGTAAATAATAGAGTTTCGTTTAAAAGTATTATTTGTGTCCTTAAATAGTATTTTATGATTAAAAATATTTTAAAAACTTCTAAAAATAGTTTTTTTAAGGTTTCCTAATTTACTTAGGAATGTTTATGGGCCCCACTAAAATCCTACTTTGAGGCCTATAAATACCCTACAAAAACTAAATTCCAAACTTTTACTGATCATACTAGTCAATTAGGATTCCAAAAATTTAGAGAGAGAAAAGGGAGAAAAAAAAACTTTTAGATCCGGAAAAAAAAATTTCGGAAGTTTCAAAGAAAAAAAAAAGAGTCTGAAGCTCGAAGAAGAAAAAAAATATTTTTGGAGCCTCGGGATCCGCGCCCAGCCGGACCACGCCGCAGCAGCATCCAGCCGGCCGCCGTGCGCCACCAGCCGGCCACCACTGCCGGAGTCCTTCCCCAATTTTTAGTATATTTCGACTTTTATAAAAAAAAATTTCTACTTCTTTATTTTTGATTCAATCTTACAAATTTATGAATATAATTGTGTTTAATCATGTTTTTATAAGTTTAATCATGTTTTGATATAAGTATGAATTGTTTTAAGGCATGGATTAAATTTGTTGTTCATGAAATTATAAATTAGGGTTTGAAAATTTATAAAGTTATGATTTTTATGAATTTTTATGTTTTAAACTTCGATATTATGATCATAAATTATTGTTGGGTGAATTTATGATGTTGTTATTCAGTTTAGATTGATTTTTAAGGGTTTTAAACTTGTTTTATAAAGCTGTCAAAATTTTATAATCATGAATTTGAGTTGAATATATATTATAAACATGTTTAATCATATGAAAAATTGTTCTAAAGCCTAGATTGATTTCATAAACATGTTAGTAAATTGTAGAAGTGTTTTGACATGAAATCATGATGTTTTCATAAGTTTTTCATGACTTTAAAGTTTAGAAATAAATCTGTAATTTTAATAAAAACAAGTTAAATTGAGTTTAAAGTGTCCAAATCGCACTAGTATGATCACACAACAATTCTATGATGAAATATATAAATTTTAGTAAGATTTATGATGTTTAAGAGTGGTTTTAAGCATGTTTAACATGTTGTCTAGATTTTATAAATTAATTAAATAACCTTTCAAAGTATGTAAATAGCATAAATTGATCATGTAAGTAAGGTAATACATCATATGATCGATTTGTGTCATTTTCGGAAGTTTTCAAGGAGTTTTGATAAGCTTAGATTGCTGTCCACTTTTCTAAAGTGGCATGAAAATTTTATTAAGGTTTTATAAAGTATAATTATGTCCCGAAAACTAAGTATAATTGCAGTAGAGAAAAAAAAATTTGAAGTATGGAATTGTATAGAGACCAAATGAGGAATGTTTTGGACAAAGTTTCCAAATTTAGAAGTTGGTTAAGATTGTTGTAGAATTTAGTCAACAAGGTTTTTAATTTAGCTCGGTTTTCCTTGTGTAGGAGACTTTGATCTAGTCCACTTCTAGGGTTGTGGCGGAGCACAACTATTTTACAAGCACTACAAGATAACAGCGATTTTGCGACGGACAAATTCCATCGCAAAAATGAAAAATTCCGTCGCAAAACGTCCGTCGCTAAAATTTTTGTCGCAAATTTCCAAATTTGCGACGGAACTGTTGAAGTTTGCGACGGAAAATTCCCTCGCAAATTTGCAACGAAAACACTAGTAGAAAACTAGCTTATTAGTATCGTTTTTTATGACCTATTTGTATCGTTTTACAAAAACGATACAAATAGACAGTCTATTAGTATCGTTTTTTTTTTACAAAAACGATACTAATAGTGGTTTTTTAAATATAAAAAAAATAGCTATTAGTATCGTTTGTTTTCAAAAAACGATACTAATAGCGATTATTGAAAAGAAAAAAAATAAAATTATTATAACAAATACTATATTAAATTGATGAATAACAATAATAAATTATTTTTTTTTGTAAAAATGTAAGCAGTTTTATTAACAAAAAGAAGAATAATTACATCCTAAGATCTACTTAAGCAAAACTGACTCAGTTTTGCACAAAGTAGACCCAAAAAACTGAACTATACAAAAATAACCAAAAACATCCCTAAACAAAGGAAACAAATAAAACCAAAAAAAAATCTATGAGCATAATGCTTGTTCTCCTAAGCTTCACAACTTCTACACTTCATATAAAAACAAGCCTGCACTTTTCCACTTCAGCAACAAAACTGGTCACACACAGCACAACAGCACCCATAACAACCCACCACCAAAACCTGCAGTACTGAAAACAACCAAACAGCCAATACCAGCCAAAACTTCAAAGATAAAAGCAACTGCATCCAACACAGCCAACACACCAAAACTGCCACAAAACAGCAAAACAGACCCAACACAACACAACTGCAGCAGCACAAATAAAAGCAACCAGAAAAGCAGCAAAAAGAATACGAGTACTTGGACACTTTCACTTTGAACTATAAACATGTACTAGTAATTTTATATAACATAATAGCTGTGTTGAACACTTGAACTTGAATCCATGATTGACATGGGTTTAATGCATCAGAGTAGCATAGAATACAACTCTTGAGTACAGGAGCTATTATGTTGTGTAAATTAAGGCACACAAGGAAATGCAAATTTATAGAATATAGCAATAGCCTTGTCTAAATTACATTGCTTGTGTACCAAATGACTAGCAAGGATATGAATAATACTAGCCACTTGGTGCTCCTATCCAAGTCACAAAAGGAAGGAACGAACTTCATATTTTAAGTTAGTGAGGAAGCATTACTGCTATAATATTATACGAACATTGAAACAGCAATAACACAACCTAGTAACACCAGCCATCTAAGAATTCTAGTGGAAAAAGAAATATTCAGCCTTCCCCTGGGGCCTGATTAAGGCAACAACCTCCAATTTCATGCATTGATTGACAGGGTGAAAAACCTTGTGTTTCTATGTAGCCTAATGTAATGCAGTGCAATTTAGTGCGTAGTATATCTTTAACTTATTAATAAACTATAATTGCAGGGAAAAGGAAAAAGAGGGGGAGAGAGAGAGATAATCTAAGTTTGTTATTGTACTAGAAACATCATTATAGCATTTTGAAAACAGAGAAGAGAGAATTACTTAACCTAGGGCTATGAGTGGATAACAGAAGTGGAGGGATAATGTTTATGCATTGATAAGAGAGGTCTAAGCAACTACAACCTAACTTGAATGTACTGAAGGATAGGTGCCAAAAGAAGATCGGGAGAGCTCATAAATAGTTGTACGAAGGTGAGAATATAACATGATACAACAAGGAGAGACAAAGGCAATGATCATTAAAGCCAAATAGCCGAAACTAAATTACCAAACAAAGTGCACAATGCCAAAATTAATAATTTACCATGGGAAATATCATAAAACTGATTTTACTACTACATTTTATATATACACATAAGCAACAAGCACTGGAGAAAGATATAAAAATTGAAGTTGATTATAGCAATTGAACCTGCAATACATGATAACGGAATTAAGGAAAGAAACAATGTAATATAACAAAAAAAAAACCTACTTTATAGAGAGTTTGAACTGGCATCTAGCAATAATTTAGAATTGAAAAATGTTCACATCAGCACAAATGCAAATTGAACCTTTTAGCATGAATATCTTCAATGGGTTAAACAATTGAAAATATAAACAAAGTGCAGTCCAGTAAATAGAATATCAAGTGACAGCAATAAACAAACTTACCGGAGTTATGTTAAGGTTTGAATGTTCAAAGGGTCTACAATCAATCACTGTCCGAAAACCCTGTCCGAATCCAATCAATCACTCTTACAGACATTTTTTTATTCCACACTCACTAACACATTACTACTAAAAACACACAAAATATACCACAACAAAACAACAGAGCATAACAAAGTTTCATTCTTTAGCACCCAAACCTGAACCTCCAGACTGCACAGCAACACAAACACAACACAAACCAACTGAACCAGGCCAGCAGCAAATCAACACTTCAACAAACATGCTGAAACCACACACCACAGCACCTAAACAAACAAAGAAACAGCAACAACACAGCACAACACTCAACCAGCAACCACAGCAAACAACATAGCCTATAACAGCAGCTAATCCCACCACCAAACTAATTTGTTATTAATGTACAATATACTCAAGTATAAGAGCAAATGTAACAGCCATTACAATACAAACAGCATAATCATAACACGTAACTATAATCATCAATTTGAATTTCAAAATC
>PYUH01000078.1:14769-104690 GCA_016808085.1 Suaeda aralocaspica
GGTGGCTTCAAATTGTAGTCAAATTGTAGTTGGTGGCTAACTTCCATACAATTAAGTACGGCAGTCACAAATCAACCATGAATTACGGTGTTTGTGTTCGGGTGAAGATGGTACTGAGTATTATGGAATTTTAGAGGATCTAATAGAACTTGTGTACACCGGCGTCAAAAAAGAATACAAGACTATGTTATTTAAGTGTTCATGGTTTGATGTGTCAGGGGTATGAACGTACATCAGCGCTACAAGCTCGTCGAAGTCATCACACTAAGAAGTACCCCAAATATGATCCATTTGTGTTATCTTACCAAGTTACCCAAGTTTACTACACATCTTATCCAAGCCGTAAACGGGATCGAATTCAGTGGTGGGCAGTGTTCAAAACACACGCTAGGTCGGTGGTTGATGCTCCAGTTGACATGCAAGAGTTTTTAGCACCAGAACCTTCAACCCTATGTCCACCGAATGAGATTCCCGACTATACATTAGTGATGATTTTGTTGTCTCGGAATCCGAGGACGATGAAATAATGTCTGACGATGAGGAGATGAACCTGAACTGACGTCTAGCATTTGAAGAAGATGAAGATGAGGACAACATTGCATTTCGGATGACATAGTGAGGATTTAGTAGTGATCATAGTTGTGATTAGCTTAATAAATTGTTTCCAGTGTTAATGGATAAACATTGTTGCTTATAAATTGGTAAATATATTATTCGGTCTTCCATTTTATCACTTGTATTAATTGTTAAATGTTGCATCGCTTTGTTTATTAGATTATAAATTCCCTATTTTGTCTTGCTTAAGTATTATTTTAACCTTTTATCCCTTAACCTTTATCATTTTCTTGTGTATTATGGTGGTTGTTCTTAATTCAGTTTCAATCACCAAAATTTCATGTGAATCTACTATTGGTCTTTGTTTCAGGTACTCATGGACGGAAAGACAAAGGTAAAGAGCCGCTTCTGGCTCGCAGCAGCAACAACGGCAAGAGCAGCCTCCATCACCATCTGCATGGAATTACAAGTGCAGCCCAGTAGCTCGACAGCTGAGAATGCTGCTGCATTCCTTTGATGATTCCGGGAGCTTGTGTGGGACCGTATGACTTGTGGTATAATTATCCTTCATGCAAATTTTCATCAGTGTTAGCTTTTAAATACGTTAATTTGCGACAAAAACTGGGCATAACTGCTTGGCTGTGATCAGGTTTGATGACCCCAACGTGAAGAGGGAGATCAAGGATATACTCCAAGCTCATTACCATGCTCCTTGGAGAAATTATAACGAAGTTGATGATGTTACCAAGGACAATGTGGAACCTGTTTACGGTTATGTTATTATATAATTCAAGAAACCAAGTTGATGTAATTTACATTTTAACTTTTTTTGGATTATGATTTAAGTGATATCAAATTTAGCAGGTTTGATGATGTATATGATAAATACAATTAAGTACTTTTGTTGCTGAATTTCGATACCATTAGAAGATATTTTTGTATGATGCATTAATTATTAAAGTTGACGTTATTGCAAAAAAGAGCATTGGGCTGCTGAGTTTGAACCTCAAGTTAGACATGAATTCCAATCTAGGGTTGGAAATCGATTGCGTGACATGTTCTACAAACTCACGCACAATGCTGGTAAAACATTACCAAAGTGGGGGTGAAAACGTGTACAAAAAGGCGCAAGATGTGATACGGGTGATGAAACGTTCAAGAAAAGATCGGCACAAAACAAGAAGAACAGAAGGGGTGGTTCAATGGAAAATGCCATTGAACCTACCCACTATCAAGGGTCTTCTTCAGCAGTGCAGCATGCTAAGAAGATGGTTACTTCTTCTATGTGTCATTTACATTTCTACCATTTGAAATCTATCTTCTATTCTTTAATTTATACTATTTGGTTTCATTTCATTTACAGGGCGAGGAGAATGAGGAAAGCTCCCATCCCAGTTGATTGCTCCTCCGTACGCATTTCAAGGAGTCCCGGAAAAGGAAAGGTGCCTGCGAACCACACAGCAAGCAAAATTGCAGTAAGTTTTAACACTTGTAATTATGCTTTTAAGGATGTTTAGAGAATTTAAGGTTTAAATGAGAGATATGTGAAAAATGGGCACATTTCGGGCCATTTCGACCCAATTTGAACCTAAAACACTGTAAGGGTACTTTGGTATAATGTAGACTTTGTAACACTTGTAGTTAGTCCTTTAAGGATGTTAGCTTAGTTATAGGTTAAAATGAAGAGATATGTGAAAATGGGCACATTTCGGGCCATTTCGACCCAATTTGAACCTAAAACACATGTAAAGGGTACTTGGTATAATGTAGACTTTGTAACACTTGTAGTTAGTCCTTTTAAGGATGTTAGCTTAGTTATAGGTAAAATGAAGAGATATGTGAAAATGGGCACATTTGACCATTTCGGGCCATTCGGGCCAATTTCATCCTAAAACACATGTAAAGGTAGTTTGGTATAATGTAGACTTTGTAACACTTGTAGTTATGCCTTTTAAGGATGTTTAGCTTATTTATAGGTTAAAATGAAGAGATATGTGAAAAATGGGCACATTTTGACCCATTTCGGGCCAATTTTCGGCCAATTTGACCTAAAACACATGTAAAGGTAGTTTGGTATAAGTAGACTTTGTAACACTTGTAGTTATGCCTTTAAGGATGTTTTATTGAATTTATAGGGTGTAACACAAATTTTGCCTTTTAGACTTATATGAAAATTATGCGTAATTTAATTTTAATTGTGTTTTGTAGGAGACCTACCAGAAGAAGCTGAGGAAACAAGCAGTGACGGGAGTCAAGAACCCCGATGAGTTATATTGGGAGGCATCTGGTGGTGTAGCAAGAAAGGTCGCGTGAAGGGTCTTGGTAGTGGTGCGGACCTGTATTAACGCTCCTCAAGCCTTCGAGAAGATCTGGATCATCGAAGCAATACACGCCATCTGTGCTTTCTCAAATGAAAGAACATTTAGAGAAACATGTGGAGAAGGTGCGGGAGGAGGTGCGGGCTGAGGTTGAGGAGAAGGTGCGAGCCGAGATTGAGGGAAATGCGCGCGAGTTTGAGGCAATGCAGAGGACACAGAAGGAGTTTATGGAGCAGATGATGAGTCGATTCGGTAGCGACAGCTGTTCACCTTTCCAAATTCAGCGTCGGGACTCAACAGACGACGAGCCAGCGGCGCCGGGCAAGGGATGCAGCTGTAGATAGATGTCTTGTTCCATATAACACACCTTAGCTCCATTATATCATTGTTAAACTTTAAAACTATGAAACTATTTAAAGGCGGTTATATTTTGTAGGCATATGTTACATTTGAAATATATAATTGTTGGAAAAATATAATTGTCCTTATTTGATTAGAATACATAACGGTCAGGTCGTTAGGTTCACAGGCACAATACAAATAAACAATCGAAACATTAAAATCCGTCAGTTTTTTACGACGGAATATACCGTTTGCTACGGATTTTCCGTCGCAAAATTTGCGAGGGAATATTGCGACGGAAATCCGGCACGAAATTTGCGAGGGAAATTTGCGACGGAAATCCCTCGCAAATTTGCGACGGACTTTTGCGAGGGAAATTCCGTCGCAAATTATGCGAGGGAATTTTGCGACGGAATTTTCCCTCGCAAAATTGCGACGGAATTTCCGTCGCAAAAGTCCAGACTTGCGACGGAAATTCCGTCGTAAATTTTGCGAGGGAAAATTCCGTCGCAATGAAACGTAATTCGTCGCAAATTTTGCGAGGGAAATTTCCGTCGCAAATGAAACGTAATTCCGTCGCAAAAAGTTTGCGACGGAAATTCCGTCGCAAAGATGGAAGTTTGCGACAAAAAAAATAGCGACGGACCATTTGCGACGAAAGTCCTCGCCAAATTACATTTTGCCACGGAAATTACCGTTTTTGCGACGGAATTATTCCGTCGCAAAAAAGCTGTTTTGTTGTAGTGTGGGGTTTAGCTTCATATTGTATTTTCGAAGGGTTTGTAGGGCCTCGGTTAGGTCAGCCACATGGTCCTCTATCTTCTTGTTTTGACGATCATGACATCCACATACACTTCCACATTCTTCCCGATTTGGTTTTCAAAAACCTTATTACCAGACGCTGATATGTTGCCCCAGCGTTTTTCAATCCAAAGGGCATTACTGATAGCAATAGATACCTTGGCTAGTAATGAAGGCAGGTGTGAGGTTGGTCTGCCCGAGCCATAGGAATCTGATGATTAGGATTGGCGTCCATGAAACTGAACAATGGTCGCCTGCCGTAGAGTCCACAGCCGTCAATCTTCGGCAGAGGATAGTCGTCTTTTGGGCAGGCTTTATTGAGGTCAGTGAGTCTACACACATCCTCCATGTTCCATTTGGCTTTTGACGAGGACAACATTGCCAGCCAATCTGTGTACTTACACTCCCTGATGAATCCAGCTCGAGAAGTTTTTGGACTTCACTAGCAGCTGCGGCCATCCTCTCTGGACCTTGATGCCTCAACTTCTGCTTGACAGGCTTGTAGCCGATTTAATGTGCAGGTGGTGTTGCATGATGGTAGGTCAATCCGGGCATTTCGTTGGCCGAGTATGCAAACACGTCCCTATGAGCTTTTAATACATCGATGAGATCACCCTTGACCCCATCATCCAAGCCTCCCCAATGCGAAACTACCTCCTCAGGTAAATCACCGATCTGGATTTCAGCATATCCCTCAGCAGGCTGAGGCCGAGGATAGCTCTGACCTTCTCAGTTAGATACATTTCATCCCGGTTTTTCTGCTTCTGAGGGAGGTGTCTTTCGTTTTCATATGGCTTGGGGCTTCGGCATCAACTTGAAACTATTTACATAGCATTCCCTGCCGGTGCGTTGGTTCCCATAGAGTTTCCCGACGGCACCGGTATCAGTTTCAAAAGAAGTAATAATTGGTAGGTTGAAATTGCGCCTTTATTGGTTAAGAGTTGGCCTACCAAAGATTACATTATATGGTAGGAGGACGTCGACTACACGTAGTTGATCATCAAAATCGCCGCGCCCCTTTCACCGATTCTGGTGGGCAGTTATTGTGCCTACTGGATAGGTAGACTTTCCACCGAAGCCGATGAGGGGGCGTCTCAAGGGCTGGACGTCTGTTCTGTAAAATATTAAGTTTTTGCAGACAATCCAATATGATGATATCAGCCGAACTACCCACTGTCGATCAGGACCCGCTTTACATTGGCATTAGCAATCTTACTTCGACGACAAAGCGGTCATCATGAGGTACTTGGACCGGGTGGACAGTGGAATCATCGAAAGTCATCGTCGGACAAGGTTGGCCTATCAGCTGTCCCACACTTCAGCACTTGATGGGTGAGGGAGCTTAGGTGTCCCTTTCGGGCATGGTTGTCGTCCCCAGAGGCGAAACCCCCGTCGATGACACTTTATTCCCAAATGTCTCCACTGTTTGCTCGGTTATGTTGTGGCCTTCTGTTACCTGGGCTGTGCTTGAGGTATTGATCAATCTTTCCCTCATCAGCCACTTTATTCAAGTGCTTTTTCAGCTCCCGACAGTCTCGGGTGGTATGCCCACATTCCTTGTGGTAATCACACACAAGTTTTTATTTCTCCTCCATTGAGAAGTCTTGACAGGGGTTGGCTTTGGAAGAGGGATGGTGTCCTTAATGTCCATGTAAATTTCCTGGCGATTCTGTTGAACCGAGGGTCATTGCCATCATCAGATTCCCGAGGCTTTTACCCTGTCTCGAGAGAAGGATTCCATCTTCCTCTTTCGTCTTTGCCCGATGGGTGTGTGTCCATCGGGTGATTGATGTCAGCGCATTAATGTATCTTTTTCCCGAGCCATTGCTCGGTGAATGTGCTGACTCGTCATGAAGTAAATCGAAGCGAAAACGACTTCGTTTGAGCCCAGACATCAACGCCGCGAATGCTACTGAATCCTCGAGGTTAGATATTTCTAACGACTCGGCGTTGAAGCGTTTAATGTATTCGCTGAGGGTCTCATTCTCCCTCTGTTTGCAAGCCATAAGTTGTATGCTTGTCTTTTTGCCTCTTTGCTGGCAACAAAGTGTTGGGTGAACAGCAGCTCGAGGGTGGAGAAATCCGATATTACTCCTGATGGCAACTCAATGAACCAGTTGAGTGCCATCCCCTTGAGGGTGGTGGGGAAGAACTTGCACCAGGATGCTTCACATCCTGTTTGGACAGCCATTTGAGCTTTGTAGGCGGCCATGTGATCAGACGGATCGGTGGTGCCGTTAAAATGCTCGATGGGTGGCACCTTTACCTTCTTTGGGTCACAGTGTCCATAATCTCCTTGCTGAAGGGAGTCTTGTAGGTGAGGACACTGACGACGATCACGTCCTTCTTCCTCAAAATCTTCATGAAACGGTAAGGTTTCCATTCGCCTGGAGTCCGAGGAAGATGCACCCGGCGAGGGCTACGCTTCGGTCTTAGTGAACCTTAGCAGATGGTTCTGATAGGCGGTGAGGACGGTTTGGGGTCTGTGAGTCCGGTTAGGTCCCACAAACCTCCTCCTCAGCTCCTGCGAGCTCGGCGTTTCTCATTGAGGATAGTTCGAGCATCAGAATTTCTGACCCGGAGGTCTTTGATGTTTCCCTCGCGTCAGTTTGACGCCTAAGCTCCTGACGAGCCTCAATAAGATCCCGGGCATCTTCAATGGTTCTGGATTTATCACGAGCCTTCTGCCCTTTCAGCTTCAAACTTCTTTATCTCTTTACCCAGCTCTGATCAGAATAACCAGGTTGTCCGGGAGCGAGGGTAGACCTACCTCAGGTTGAGCTTGCTTGCCTTTGGTCCGAGACCCCTCACATCTTGCCGAGAGGGATGTGTAGGAGCTCGACGTTGCTCTGGGACATAGATCTGGCTTCCAGAAGGCTGGGCTAGTAAGTTCTGGCGAAATGTTGAAGACTCTCCTGGAAAGTCTGAGTCATTGTTGCATGATGGCTGTCAGCTCAGCTCGAGTGAAACATCCTGTTGGGGGGGCTGAGCAACTTCCACATCCTGCCCAAGGGAATGCTCCCGAGGATCATGGTTGTTGTCAACCCGGGCGTCCCCAGCAGGTGCCCCGAAGTTGAGCTCCCTGACGTCTAGCTGCGTATTGTCTTCTTGAGGTAGTCATGACTTGTTGAACGATCCCCTAAGACGGCGCCAATCTGTTCCTGGTAGAACTTTGTCTGAACTGGACCCACGAACGTTTCTTGAGAACTAAATCTGACCTGCAAAACAGACTGAGGATGACTAACCCGGGGGGTTTTTCCCGGGAACGCCCCTCCGATGCTTAAGTCAGTAAGCTGGAAGAATCGATCCGAATTTTTAGGGAATTTGTCAGAAATATCAGAAAAGCGTACCTTTGACTGCGGAAATCGTACCATATTTATAGTACGAAAGTACAGTTGTCAGGCTATTGGGATTATGACAAGTGTCATAATCTGACATCCCTCCGAAGGGAGTGTCTGTGAGGATCTTTTGTCCCTGTTAGGGGTAAAATAGTAATTTCCTTCGTATTGCCCTGTTAGGGGTAAAATGGTAATTTCCTTATATTGGGCCCAAGGTCTGGACCTGGCCCAAACAGCTTGCAATAAAATGTTTAAATATTAATATGTTAATTTTGTATTTGAAAAAAAATTTAAATTATATGAAGTATATACATTATTGATGATTAGAATCACAATGCATTTATGTTTGATAATTCTTATATCATAACTTGTGTATTTATTTAAAGAAAAAAAAACGTCATATTCTATAAAATTTTGCTAATATAGTTTAAAATTGTGAGTTTGTTGTAGTATTTTAAATTGATACGTAATTTATTATGTTGATTGTACATTTTAGACTTAGGATATTAGCGTGTTGCTTCTCCTTTTCTTTTACTACGTAAAAAGTAATTTTCAAGCCCAATATCTCCAAATAAGATCTAATCAGGTCTAATCACTCCAACCAAGTTTAGTTCTCATTTCAACTTTCAATTACTCATCTTGAATTAGACATACAATAGTTCCAATCATGTCATGATTGCATTAAATTTAATTTAGGAGAATTATTTTAAAGGGAGCATAACTTAATAAGCAAATGTAAATTTTGTGAAAAAAACACCTTTAAACTGGGTTATTTTGTAAAATAATACCTTTACAAAAATTGTGAAATAACATTTTTAAATTACTCCAAAGTCAACGAGAATAGGTTTGTCTCCTTCATTTTTTTGTGACTTTGACTCCATTAAATTGAAGGGAAAAGAGTGAATTTCAATACAAGTGAAACATAAACGCCAAATTTATCGGAAAATGAAGAAGTCAAGCCTATTTTCATTGACGGAGGGTGATGTTACTTTTAAATAAAATATAATTTAAAGATGTTATTTCACCAAAAAAAATAAAAAAGTTAAAGATGTTATTTCACAAAATGACATAATTTGAAGGTGTTATCTGACAACTTTTTATAAGCAAATCTACAACGCACTTTAATGGTAGATGAGCTTTCAAATCTTTTCAAGTGGGCTCCTTACTTTCGGTTCAGCCCATAGTTTCCATGACTTCGGAATTTAAATCCGTACTTTAATGTAACCAATCCATTAGATTGTAGAATACTTCTATTACCTTCATGCTTGGAGTTTACGGCCCAATTTCCAGGCCTTTTGGGCCTACTTGAAAAGACCAGATGGTTATAATGTTGGATTTGGCCCAATTTTGTAATGAACTGTACTAGGGTTCATTTATTTCACACTTGGTTGCTTTGGTTTTGTTTTTGAGCTCAACTTAGCAGTAATCTTCAATTTTCTTGAGTCTTGACAACATGTTCATAATTTCATACATACAATAATGTAAGTATGTAAATATACGAAAACGATATTACTTCCTATGATATATGTAGTACTTAGGGTTTTTTTAAGCACAAAAGCATGTTTTTATCATATATTCCGTGAGAACATTTCAATTATGGGTTATCCGTAGGCCATAGCCCATAGAAGTTCATGCCTACTCCATCAGAAGGATGCTACATCTACCATGTTAGATGGTTGACTTTTGGCAATGCTTGGTTTAGAGAGGATAGTGTTTAGATTTTGCTGTTATAATTTTTGAGAGATGATGTTCATCGCCATAAGGGTTATATATAAATATTAAATTCATTTTTCAAAATGGAAACAATTTAAGAATTCAGGGCAAAATTTCATGACATTTGAGATAATTAATGCTTGATTTAACTTTTTTTATTTTCACTTTAAGCTTCTTATTCATAGCCCTTAGGGTTATATATATCATTTTCCATAATTTTTTTATTCAAATGATTTGACTGTCGATTTAGATAGTTATTTGTATAAATGTGTTTGGTAACATTTAGCTGAAAGTTTTGTACTTTTTTAGTTATGTATAATCACATTTGATTTGAAAAATGAGCTATATTTGTTTAATTACAAGGGTAAAATAGTCACTTGCTATAATTTATGTCCAAACTATAATGAAAAAGCTCCTATACTGAGGCCTTTTTAAATTAGAGTTTTCATTATAGTTTTGTATCAAAAACTCTGATACCTTAAAAATTATCTCACCAAACACCCCAGTTAGAGTTTTTGACTGGTTAAAACTCTAAATCCCTTCAAACCTTGCTTACTCCAATCCTCTATTTTTTTCCGTACTTATTTTTCAATTTATACTTTAATTCAAACCAATCGAGTTTTTTGCATAAATATTTTCCAACTTTATTTTCCCTAATGACTCCAAAAAAAAAATAAGGAAAAAAGATCACGTCTAGTTAAATTAAACTAACAAAATCTCACTCATTTTATAATGATCACCTTTAATTTGATGGACAAAAAGGAGTTGACAAGAGCAAGGACGTTTGATTAATTGAATATGTAAGTAGTTGTTAGCTTGTATTTGTGTTCTTGAGCAAATCCCTGTTTTATTGTTATAAGTTATAACGTTAGATACCTAATTATATAATAATGCAAAAGTGTTAACATGAATTTTCATTACAACTAAAGTAGTGGTCTTATTCACTTCTTTACTTCACCTTTTCCAATTTTGCTGACTTATTTGTTTGGGCTACTTTGGCAAAAAGGATTAAGCCTAAAATAGTGTGAAAGTGGGACCCACATATGATAAGAGACTTAAGAGAGATATTTAATTTGATGATAAGAACAAAAATAAGATAAGGCTTAAATTACTATTTTATGTCTTACATTATTTTGATCTTTTAATTTATTAATCTCAATTTAGCATATTATATGATACATAATAGTGTTTTTGTCTTTAATTGTTTATTAATTTTGGTTCAATTATGCAAATTTTCTCCAACCATTTATTGTAGTTAAAATAATATAGGATTTAAGAATCTCCTTTATCCTAATTGATCATCATCCTATCATATATATATTTACTTAATGTAAACATTATTCATCATGTGCTTCATCCTAGGAGATTCAATCCCTAAACCGTCACATATGATAGTTATGGTTATTATGTAATGTGACTACTCAAGTCATCGCCTTTTTATTCGTATGATGTGAGTTTAAACTCACATAAGGTTAGTTTTATTTTTTCATAGAAAATTGATAATTAAAAATCAATTAGTCTTATAAAAATATACTAAGATTTCCATACAAATGAAATGAGTGCGAAGCACATCTTATGAAATGTTCTCCTGGGGTTTAAATTGTAATCTCCAGAAGAAGAAATAATAGAAGAGAGAATAATACCAATAGTCCAATAAAATGTACTTTGTATATCTTTATCCTTAACAACCATTAATAGTTCGATTTTATAACTACATATTTTGATTTCAACACCTAAATTGCACAGCAATATGCTATGATTTTTAAACAACGTTTTAGGGCACTATCTAAGCATATATACAACGATTGTCACAAAGATCAAGTTTCAAGTAGCAACACAATAATACGTCAATTATTATGATTTACTATGTAGTTATCTTAGTACCAATTGATCAACGATTGACAAATCATTTTGTACTTGATTATACAAATTGATTAAATCAATCACTTCTTGTCTAAGAGGAATGGTTAAATCACATAATAGGTAGATATATAATAACTTTCTAATTAGCATGGGTGACTCTTTATTTTTCAAAACATACATCACGTCATCAAACTAAAATAATGCACTTCAATCACAACTTGGGCTGGCTTACGTGTCTAGTCCCCCTTTATGTTTAAAGAATTTATTTATTTATTCTACTACGAAGTACATTACTATAGTTTTTCACTACGTTGTTTCCACAAGAAATTAAAGCATGTTGGCTGTTAAAGACCGAATCCATTATTTTAATTTACAATGAATTCCATTTGTGTAAAAAAAAACATATATCTATCTATAAAATATATTTAAAAAGCGTTTTGAAGCATGTCTATACGCCACGTGGCACTCCCTCTATCCATTTGTTAACTATCATTTAATATCATCATGTATTAAAACGAAATGAGAACCCATAATCTCAAAGTCAAACATTGATAAGTTAACTGTTGAGCTATGTCATATTATCTGTCTCTTTAATTTTATTGCAATAAATAAATAAATAACACGCAATGAATTAATAGAGATAGAATCAAATCATGTTTTTATGCACATTTAATTTTTGCACTTGCATTAAAATTGTATACCCTATCCAACATCTAGTTAAGAATCATAACGTGTATTTAGAAACCTTTTACCTATTTCGCATAATTCCTTCCAAATAAAACCAAAATAATAATAACAAATAATAATAGCTCTGTAATAATACCCTCTCAAATAAATAAAATTTTAAATACGTACTCAAGGACATCATACAATACATTTTAACATATAGTTTATATGTAGTGATACCATTGCTTCATTAAATTTTTCCTATTCGAAAATCAATGTAATTAAAATTGTTATAATTTGGAATATACATTACGTCAAAACAACATACAATTTGTTACCAAATGCTTTGTCTTAACAGTAATTCTCTCCGTTCCTTTTTATTTATTATGTTTGAAATTATGACATTATTCATAAGATGTGAGAATTCTTTACAATAAATTTTAATAAATAAAACATAATATAGTTATATGAGGTTTTGTTTGATTCGACTCAATGAATACATTATTAATACTCAATTATTATAATTTTTATACATATAGCAAAAGTTATTTAAGGTAAAATTGTTGTATTGGCATATGTGCAAGTAATTGTTTATATGACAATTTGCATCATGAGTTTTAGTCTTTTAGATACCAAAAGGCATGCACGACAATATTGTATTAAACGGGAAAAAAAAATGATGTCTCACATTTTGTGTAAAACTTGTATGTCATTGTTTTTGGTTAATAATATTAATTTGTTTTTAATAATTCAAAAGTGATGGACCATTATATTAAATTCAATCAATGAGATTGATTGATAAACAAGTGGTTCACAAAATTTGGTGCAACGAATTTAGACTCATATTAAACCTAACAAAGTTTTTTACTCCGTATATAATGTTACCAAAATACAAATGTCTATGTATGTCAATTTACATAACATAAAAGTACAAAACTTAAGCAATCAGTTAAGTGTTGACAAACAACTTAAAGCATCCACAAGTTTGTCATGGGGTTTGTTCTCATTTTTTGATGTTCATAAATAAACCCCTTATTGTTAGTCATGGGGTACCAGATTCATAAATAAGAAGATGTATGAAAATAAAAAGAGGTTTGTATTTGCATATGTGACATTTTGTGTGTGTGAACAATATTAATATAAAAACAAAATAAAATAAAAAGGTAGATTATTTAATCTCATGCATGAACCTTTTTAGGATTTGTCTATTATTGATAAAAGGTTTGTTCATGATAAGTTTGTCTTCTGAAGATGTGGCAGTAGAAGAGGTTTGTGCTATTGCCGATTCTTGATCTTACACAATTAAGTATTACCTCAGTAATTTTTTATTTGCTACATTACCTACATAAGTGCTTTTAGTACTATTTATAGTGTAACTCTGACGTTATATACGTAACGAAAAAACATAGTTAGATAAAATGTTGTTTGATTCGACTCAATATATATTTTCTATAAATATAATTTTAATAATTTTTTTTCTTATAGTTTATTTAAAGTTGCTTAATAAAAGATGTAAAAAATAATGAATGTAAGAATGTAATTTGAGATTAAGGGAATATTCAAACCCTCAGTCAAATTCGGCTTCTAAATTAAAAGATAAGCCTTAGCCGCAAAGTCTAAAGTCTAATCACCAAACAGAGCTTTAGGGTGTGTTTAGGAATAGCTTTCGAGGTAGCTGTTAGAGATTGGACCCGATCAAATCTCTAGGTTAATTAATAAAGGAGTTTGGTTATGATGTGTTTGGAAATAGCTTTTGAGGAAACTATTAGAGATTGGACCTGATCAAATATTTAGGTTAATTAATAAAGGAGTTTGGTAAAATAATTGTTTGAGTAGAGACTAGAGTTTAGAGTAGAGATTGGATAACTATTTATAAACGTTAAAATTTATAGCGTTCAATTCATAAACATAGCGTTATACGATTGTCCATTCATCTTCCCCTTTCTACTACTCCACATTTCACTACGCGTCATCCATGGCCATATGACCCTTCTTCCTTCAATTTTTTCCAAACTCCTTTACATGCTAAACTTGATTTGACAATCAATCAGACATTTTGATCCAACCTCCAATCACTTTTTTTTTTATGGAGTTCAATTAATTTTAGAAAATCTTAATTACACTTTACTGTTGATCTTTGCAGGGTATTCATTATTTTTGGATTGATTATCTACCTCAAACTTCTTTTTATTCCCTTAGACATTTGCTATATTATTGTTTTTTGGTGCTAGGGAGCCACAAGGGCGGGGATGAGAATCGATCCCAGGATCTCCTGGAACCGGGAGGAAAACTTTTACCACTTGAGCTACCCCTCACTCTCTATATTATTGTTGTACACGTGGTTTAGTTGAATTTTATCTATATATAAACTGAAACGCTAAACTTCGCCCGAAAATTCCTTACTATCTATCACCCATATTTTCACCTATTTTTCCAACTCTGCCCTTTACTCTAAAAAAAACTTAATTATGTTAGTTATATTAAAAAAATAAAAAATTAATAAAAAAAATTGAGACCTACGTCTGATTTAGACGCAGGTATTGTGACACCTGCGTCTAAATCAGACGCATGTCTCAAATTTATTTATTTTATTTTTTTTAAAATTGAGACCTGCGTGTGATTCAGACGCATATTGATTGAGACCTACGTCTAAATCAGACGCAAGTTTCATTTGGTCCACGGCAGTTTCACAGGGTCATTTTCAAATGGCCATAACTTTTTCTCCAGAACGTTTTACGAGGTGTACGACCTACCGTTAGAAAGATCTTTGAGTTTACTTTCCAACTCAACTAAAATCATGTTAATCCAAGTTATAATTTGTGAGATATGGTCGAAACAATGAGAGGTGGTTATATTACAATCCATTTTCACAGGGTCTTTTTCAAATGGCCATAACTTTTTCTCCAGAGCATTATATGAAACGTACGACCTACCGTTGGAAACCTCTTTGAGTATAGTTTCCAATTAATTTAGAATCATGTTAATTGGATTTATACTTTGTGAGATATGATCGAAACCGTGAGAGATGGTCATATTACAATCTGTGTTTACTACACAAAGTATACTCTACCACCCACGCCTCTTTCTTTTTCCTTCATTACTACATCCTCACCCATATACATCATATTTTACCCCCATGAATCCTTAAAACTCTTGTTGAAGTTGGTTTTTTGGATGGTGAGATGTGTTTGAGTTGTGATTTGGATGGATGGTGATATGTGGTTGATCGAGTTGGTGTTTGAATTGGTGAGAGTGATGGTGGTTTAGAGAAAGAAGTAAAGGGAGAGTGTTAGAGGGAGGAAAGAAGAGGGAAGGACAATTGTGGAAAGTCGGTACAAAATACGGGCGATTACAAGGTTTTTACGGGCGATGTTTAGCAATCCCCATATATAAATGACTAGATTATTATACAATTAAACAAATTTTTTTTGTTTTATTAGAAATCTAATGATTTTTGCGTGGAGTATTATTATTTTTTTGGTACTTCATTATAATGGGAGTTGATCTGTTATTGTTTAGGATTTGTGAAATTTAAATACGTATGAAGTTGAATAAACAATAATGCAATATTTATAGTCGAATATGAATTATTTTTTATTTTATTGCCATTTTTTAGGATTTGTATTAATATTACATTTTAATGTATTTGTAATGTTTATAGAAAATTCAATTTTCATGACAACCAAACGAACACTTATATAAATAGTAATGTGTAAAATGAGGGAACGAATAACAAAATTAATAACTTGTCAATTAGTTCATCATGCTCTTTTGCTTTTCGATTGATTGCATTCTCAGGCTGACAAGTATTTAATTTAGGTTGCATTACTCAATATACTTAATACTCCAAACATATTCATGTCAATTTTTAGTCTTTCATAACCTGTACAGCTAGATATTTTATACCAAACACTCGCAATTTTAACAGCTGTTATGATAGCTATAACTTTCAACGGTTACTCTATACAGCTAACATATGTTCAAAAGCGTACAACTTCTCAAAAATTTTAGTTGACTACTACATCTTGTTTTACCAAATAGACCCTTAACAGACGACAAAAGCGGAGTAAAAGTTTAAAACTATACTTAGAGAATTGAAGATGAGCATAAGGGGTGTTGAGTTCTGTACTCTCCAAAATGTTCACTCCTCTGTCTCCTATATAAATAATAACATTGATTACATTCATATGACTAATAGAAGAATGCGGAAACAAGACGAGGATGCAGAAATATATGCCCGGATAAGCCAAGGTAGCATTCTAGACAAAGTTAAAAAAAATAAAAAATAAAAAGAATGGACCGCATTCAAACTTCAAAACCGATCACAGCTTTGGAGTTGGATTTGCTTTTCGGTGAGAGCGTGTTTTGAAATTTCTTTTTGGAGTATACGTTGGAAATAAATTGAGTAGCTAACTTATGTCCCACATTTTTCAAATTTCTGGTACACTCATACATTAGTAGTCTACAACCTGTTTGCCATTTTAGGTTTCTAGCCGTTAATTTGTTGGCAGCTACTGCTCTATTAAATGTAATTTAAATTAACAAAAAAAAAAAACATAAAAATAAAATGAACACCAAAACTACAAAGAAAAGTTCTTTGAGAGATGATATGCGCGCTCCATATATGGAATAATGGAATGCCTAGTCTCATTAGCTACCATGCTATGATTGCCATCAGTTGTCTCTATCAAGAAAAAAAAAAAAGGTGTTTTTCTACATGGTGCCAGGTTTTATACGTTATGTTATTTTAAATTAAAATTTTTACGTGACGTCTTTAAGAATTTTTTAGTTATTATGTTACGATCTTGTTGTTATATGGATGTTAAATGCTCGTTAATTATTTACTGTATGAGTCGTAGTTCTAGTAGTACTCATTAATTGTAAAGGAAAAATGGAACAATATGGGCCACGAGCAAAAGCGTATGAGTCACCAAATTAATATTGAGATTGTGATATTTTTAACAAAAGATCATGACCTAATAACTTAATGAACCAATGTAGAAAACTATGTAGGAACCCCAAAAATATGTTGTGTGCATAATGATAAGGTGCGGGAGTGTGGAAACCAATAAATATCCCTTATATGGCTTATTGTATATTCATTGTTTAGTTATAGGCTTAATGCAATAATCAACTATTATACTGTATATAACGTATATATACTTTTTACAGAGTAAATATATAACAACCATTGTTTAGTTTATCACAGAGTTTGATTGCTTAATAGTTTAAGTTCTTTCACTAGGTTTGTAATTTGAAAGGCGTAAACGAGTTGAAAAAATTTACATCATCTAAAATTAAAATTATACTTCGTATAATATTAGAATACTTTGACTTGACTTTCAAAACATAAACTCAAAACGAATCTTCTTACACCCATTTACAATATATAATACTTATACGTTTAATTGCCCCATTTACAATTGTTGTTTATCGCCCGAAAAACTCTTCTAATCGCTCGTATTTTGTAAGTATATTCCACAATTGCCTTTCCCACTTTGGGCTTGTTTACTTCAACTGAAAATAGCTGAATTGAACTGAACTGATTGATGCTGAACCGAACCGAACTGAAAGTTTTTTTTTTTTTTAAATATATTTAAAAAAAATGAAGGATTAATGAATAGCAAAATAAGGGAAGAGACGACCTAAACTGAACTGAACGGATTTTAAGTGGAAGTAAACAGACCCTTCTTTCCTACCTCAATTAGGCGCAGGTTGGTTGACATGTGCGCCTAAATCAGATCAGCCAATTTTCACCTAAAACAGACGCACATCTCATCTACCACCGCAAATTAAAAACTTATTGGCTGTTCAGGACCTGACATCTTCGTTTGAGCTGCACCAATAGTGGCCGATGACCTCATGAAAGCCGGTGAGGAGGAAGTGTGATGGTGGTGGAGGGTTTTTTAGCAAGAGAAAGTGATTTAAAGAGGAAAGGACAGCGTTGAAAATCTTGATGAATATATGAGCGATAGCAAGAGTTTTCCTAAAGACGTTTAATGTTTCGCTTTATAATAATAGAAACAAAGACATAATAATAGAAACAAAGACCGATTGATTTCTCAAAGATAAGAAACCAATTGTATCCTACGAATGATTGCTGAAAGTGCAAAATGAGATAAGTAAACCAAAGAGTCCTAATAGAATGAGTATGGGGAGAGTCAATCTTATTAAGCTATATCATACATTAAATTAATACTTCTAGAGTTTTAATGGACCGATAGATAATACGGAGTAAAAGTGAAGATTGATTGATCCCAAAATATATTAAAAAGTTGATCCAATGATTAAGCTAGAATAAATTCTCCTATATTTAGAAGATTATTTTATTTTATTTAGGACGGTTATAGGGGCCAACGATTCTCCTATAAACTAGCTTTTCGCGGTTCTTAGTATTGTGAACATTCTTCCAAAATTTGGACGTTAAGTTTAATAATATATGCTTCACCCAAAAATTGATCTAAATGAATGAATCCTCTAAATGGTATTGTGGAGCCAATATCATGTGCCACATAATAATATTAATATCTTTCTCACTTTTGTTTAAGCTTATTAATAATATTTGTGTAAATCTTGAGTTGAAGGGAAGGCGACTTATGCAACTTTACTTCACATAAGATTCATATAACCCGTATGTTGTATTATAGGTTTATGACGTTGCCCAAGTGCAACTCAAATAAACGTTATTTATAGATGCGCGAAATATGGTTTCAGGAAACAATTAGATTTTAAAGTCATAAAATATATAACATTATCATTGAGTCTGTTCTCTGCAACTTATATTTACTTATCTTAACTCATTCGAATTTATTGTTACTTATTAGAACTTATTTTAACTTATCCGATCTTAGCTTATTGGTACTTATTTAAACTTATTGATACTTACTGGTACTCATTGATACTTATTTGAATTTATTGGTACTTATCTGAACTTAACTTATTCCGTAAGTACTGAAAATAAGTTGAAGAGAATGGAGTCATCGTCTAAAATCAATTTTTAAAAAGAAACATTAAGCTAGGTAAGAAGAATCTAACCATGCAATGCATAGTTTTGGAGAAGCATCTACTTAGGGCCTGTTTACTTCAGCTTAAAATCAGTTTAGTTCAGCTCAGTTCAATTCACAGTTCAGCTCCAATCAGTTCAATTCAGCTCTTCTCTTATTTTGCTACTCATTAATCCTTCATTAAAAACTTTCAGTTCAGCTCAACTCAGTTCAGTTCAGATGTTTTCAGCTGAAGTAAACAGGCCCTTAAACCTCACATATACATTAGGGTTGGATATAAGCATCCACTAATATATTAGATATTATTGTAAGTTTGTAACAAACTTAAAATGAATGACAAAGCACACGCCGATATATGTATAAATATTTTTCTATTAGAATTAACATTCCTACTTTTAGCATCTTATATATATGCAATTTTTTCTATGGGTATGCACAACCATATTAGAATAATAATAATACTATATACTCGTTATATCTTTTTAATTTCATACATTAAAGAAGTTATTTATTCCATGATTAGATGAAAATGAGCATGTATTTATGAAATTCAATATGATGGTTTATGCTATGTATATGAGTATATCTCGTTGTGACTTGTATGAAGTAATCCGTATTATTTAATTTTCATGTGAATGAAGTGAATCTTGTTTCCGTTATCATAAATAATCGAGTGAATGAGTCAGATCGAAATAATGCTTATAGTATGGTACGGTGTTGAATTTAAATCAGCTTTCATAAACTTTACAATGTTATATGTCAACTTCAATGTACGTGTATATTATACAAATCTCATGAAGTGCACCATCAACTAACGCATGCATCAAATTACCCGCGAATGTGGATAACCACACATGGTTAATGCTTACGATGCATGCCACAAATGAACATACCCATTTGTTTGCATTGGAATTAATATTGGTATTAATGTGTACGAGATTTGACCTAAATTCTTGTATACTATGGTTTTGAACTTTAACTAAATAATTAAAGTAACTATGGAGTGACATTTTATTGGAATTGGCTTAATAAGTTTTAACGTAAGCTAGCGCTTTTCCAGACTTGAAATTTATGTTCCTTCGTAATCCACTTTTATAGATCAAGGATTAATTTATAATTTTATACTCCTTTCGTTTCAAAATATTGGTTACATTTGTTTTTAGCACAATTTTCGATGTACATGTTTGAACGTTAATATCTACTACTATGCTTTATAAATATATATATATATATATATATAAAATTAAACCACACAATAAAATGATTCTAACATTTAAGATCTATGTTGAATATGTTTTTACTTATGTAAAAAGAGATTTTTTTATTTTATTATTACTTCCGTAATCTTTTACTTACAACAAAAGGGTATTAATTATGAGATATAAAATATTCATTTGTTGCAAGTAAATGATTACAGAAGTAGTATTTTTTTTCATTGTATGGAATATTCCAATGTACGAATATTGTGAAGTGAATAGAGTACTTTAATTCTCTATAACCGTTTTACCTATTGTGCCAAATAACCATGCAAATTCATGAACTAAAATGACCATTTAACACGAAAGATTATTGCGTAATTTAATTAGCTAATGACGTGGATTATTTGCATTTAAATTTTCTAGCTAAGACCTAAGTTTAGTTCCAAGAGATTCATATAGAGTAATTAATCGGAGTACTACTCTGTTAGAGTGTTGCATTGGTGTCCATACATTACACAAATAATGAAATAACTAATGAATTATACATTTCATGAAAAATATAATTAAGTAAATTGTTTCATAATACTCTCTAATATATACTCGTATAAATATTGAAGTAGCCTTTTATACTCTTCATTGTTCAACTCACATTTACTTTAGCTAAACATATAAAACTTTATTTAACATGACTCATATTTTTGAAATTTGTAAGATTAGTTAGTCATTTTTATTTTGGACTGAGCCATAAGCTAAATTGAAATAAATTGAACTAGATAAAAATTTAGTTTAGATAATGTAATTAAGCTTATACTGACACGAAAAGAAAAAAATATCCGAATTTGTGTATTACATTGTCAACAAAATAAAAGTTTGACTTGTAATAAGCTTTGATCATAAATTCATAATATGAGACAATCATTTATTGCAAGTTAGACTGTAGCTCACAACAGATTTGACAAATTGACAATTACTATTACAAGGATTTGTTTCTTCATTCCAATAAAAAGCGAAATTTTGTTCATTCCCATTAGTTTATGAATAATTGATATGACGGATTGACGGTCAATGCTTAGCCTGGTAATGAAACGCGTCACTTAACTTGTAAGTCATCATTTTTTTCAATTTTACAGCCAACAAAAGTTAGAAGTCAAGGGCAACTCCAGCAAAGAAGTAGGATATGTAGTTGAAAGTTTGTATTAATTAAATCATATTGTTTTCTATGGTTAATTAGGACCCTAGGTTGACCAAATTAGATACCCTTCAAATCCAAATTGATGTTGTATGTAGATATAATACATTGTACTTAATTAATAACTTGTTTTTTATTTGCCCCTTTCATTAGACTTGATTTTTCTCGACTACTGTTAGAGATATGGTATGTTTGTGATGTGAAAATATTGATGAAATATATCAATGAGATGCATTGATATATTTTCACTCGATGAAATATATCTATGAGATGTATCAATATATTTTCACATCACAAACATTCTATATCTCTATCTGGCTATCTGCAGTAAAAGCTAATCATGAAGATGTCGAATTACAAGGTCCAAACACATATATTACAAGTTTTGTTTATGAGAAAAGTTTATTAGACATTTAAATTCATTTTTATGTAAGGCTTAGCTTAGTGCATGAAACAAATTAAATTAACATATTTGCTTATCTAAGCCAAACTAAACAGTGTCACACTTACTCCCTCTGTCCTATATTTTATTTTCAAGTTTCAACAAAAGAAAACAATCCAAAACAACAAATATTGCACTTTAATTATTTTAATTTCTACTTGATTTTTAAAAACGCACATATCGTGCATATCATTACAACATCCATTTGGCTAATAAAATGTCAACAGTTAGCATTCATGAGAAAAATCCTGAGTACTTTTTTTTTCCCACTTAATTATTTCTTCACATATTCAGTTGGTACGAGTCTCGTTGGTTATGCTTATAACTTGGGCAAGATGTCAAATTTGCTCTTTGAAATCAGTGCACTTCTAAATTAAATAATCTTTTTTGTGTCATAGTTGAAGGTTAGATATTATAACCTTGAGACTAAAGGAGTAAAGGTGACAATGTTGTTGAGGTTTTGTGATTAATTCATCAAAGGTATCCACACTTTGCTAAAGTTTGTTCATAGTGCCAACTTCCTCTTGATAATTTTTAATTTTAAAGTGTTATGACTATCAAACATATCCATCGTGAACGAATTGTAGCAACAAATTTAGTTCCTAATGTATGATACCTTGTTATAATTTATTTGTGTATTCGGTACTCTCCTTAACTGCATTTTATAAAAATGGTATATATCAAGACTACACTCCAATTTTATACAATGTTATATCGAACACTACAATGTTATGATTTATGAAAGTGTTATAATGGTATATATCAACACTACAATCTCAATATCCAAAATCCAATTTGATACCCATATCAAAATGTGAAACTAAGAAATGGGAGTGCATATGACTCAATAGGAGCATGTATATCAATCTCCTATTAACATTACTTATATATAATTGGCACAGTGGATGGAAACTAACTTAATTTGTTAAAGTTTTTGAAGCAGATATTCAAGACTTGAGATCAAATCTCGTCTACATCATTGTTTAAATATTTTTTTTCTCCTTTTCCTTTTAAACTTTATTTGCATTTGTAGCAAGTACATAACTCAATTTGTATACAAACCAATTAGATCATAATAAATAATTCACAATTCAATTTGTATGTAATCCAAATTAAAGATCATAATAAATAATAAATTGATTGATTGTTTGACAACAATTAAAATTTCTAGGAATGTAAGTGGTGCAACCCTATTTTGGACTTTTGTTAGGACATAAATTTGGAGATAGGCCAAACAGCTGAGACTCCAAAGTGGCTCAAAAAAATATGGAACATATCCATTTCAAATTAAAACCAAGGTCATTTTCGTAATTTCCCTTCCCAAACTCTGATTCTCCTATTTAAACTCCAACTCAAGCTAAAATGAAATACAAAACTCAAAAACAGAGGAAAACAGAGCAAAGCGACATTTTCTTAGAAAACTCACAATTAAAATCACAAAAAATTCAAACTTTTTGAAAAAAAAAAAAAAAAACGCATTATTTTTTTTAATAAATTTCTGTTAAATTATGGAAGAAGTTGTATTATTTATTAATGATTTGGAGAAATTTCCAAATTACTGTAGAATTTGTCATGAAGCAGAATTTGAAAGTTGCAGAAAATTAGAAGCTCCTTGTTCTTGTTCAGGAACAGTTAAGGTATTATATTATTTCAGAAAATTTTATTTTTAATTATGAAATTTAATTCAAATTATAACTTTTTTATTGGGTAATTTATGTTTTTAATTTTTTTTTAATCAAAATTTTCTGTGCAGTTTGCTCACAGAGAATGCATTCAAAGATGGTGTGATGAAAAAGGAGACATAATTTGTGAAATTTGCTTACAGGTTTATTTTAATTTCCCCTGTTTTCCTCTGTTTTTCAATTATTTCACTGATAAAATCATCAAATTTTAAATATTATTTAGTGGATTAAATATTCCTCTAAATATAATGTTTGCCTTAATTTTAGTTGGGTATTTTGTGTTTGTCCTTCAATTATGGTTTTTCATTTTTTTTTTTGTTGGATGATAAATTTTAAATTTATAATAACAATTTAAAAAAAAAAATTGCAACTTTATTAGGAAAATAGGAATATCTATTTCACTCCTTCAAGTTTGGCTTTTCCTTGAATTTTAGTTGTCTTCAACACAAAGTCTCAGCTAAACCCAAACTTCAGAAATTTTAAGTTCAGTTTATTTTAATTTTTGTTAAAAATAAACTAAATTAATAAAATAAATAAATATGAGCTTTGACCTTTTTTTAATTTTCTTTAAATTATTATTGACTTTCTGGTGTCATACTTTTACCTACAAATTTAGGTGCAATTATCAAGTAACTAATAATCATATAACTAAATTTTAGGTGAAAAACCACCAATTAATCATGCAACTAATTTTTAGTTGTAATCAGAAATTATCTTTTTTTTTTTTTTGGTTGCTTATGTTATATTAACTGTTTTATTGAAAATAAATTTTGTATTTCTGATGGAAAAAATTGACTTATAATCATGCAGAAATATGAGCCAGGGTATACAGCAATTCCTAAACAACCTAAGAAAAATGTTATTCAACATGAAGTTGTAAACATAAGGTAACCTATATTCTTCTTCTATATTTTATGTTTGCATGATTTCACAATTCTTTCATTTCTCCTAAAATATGCAACTTTTGTTGTTTTTAGCAATGTAAATTTGTACTCTAACACGATAGAAGTATGTTCGGTAGCTTATGAAGTAAGTAGACTTTCATTAGTTAGTTAGTACAACTAACGGCTAGTAGTAATGAAAATTATTACAGTAATACTTCGTATATATTTAGAAATTCATATATAGAGACATGATAGTGCAACGAAGAACTACGTGTCACTCATGTATTATATTTCGATAAACATCATATGTAGTAATCCGTATTACATAAAATTAAGTTATTCCGAACCTCATACAGGTCAACCCGGCTAGCCAAAGAAGCCAAACTTTTAGGAGGTGGGTTTGGGGGAATGAGGAATGATATTTAATTATCACAATCATACCATATTGTTAAGAATTGAACACTATTGGTGCATGCTCATAGAAAGAGCAACCTATGAAAAGAACAAATTTTGTTTGTGTTCTTGTCTTGTGTCGATTAATGGTAGTGGAATTGATGGTTGGAATTCCATGGTTTTTTTTTTTTTTTTTATAGGAACTTTCATTAAAAAAAAAAGGGAATTTTGCTCGTGTGATATAATTCACTATAACAAAGTCTTTAAATAATTAGTTTAACTTGTGCAAGTGGTTACACTTTTTCACTAATTTATGCAAGTCCTAATTGATGTCAAGCTGTTAGTGTCAAGTACTCAAGTGTCACCCTTTCCCAAAAATAAATAAAAAATACTCAAGTGTCAACGTTCATCTATTTCGAAAATTAATAGTTTTGATTTTAATATTTACAAAAATAAAAACATATTTCGGTAGAGTACGATATCTGGGTCTACGTGAAATATAATTAGTTATTAATTAATTTTTTTAAATAAGTGTCCGATAAGACTGTCTTACCGGATGAGAATTCAAGCAGTGTGTATTAGTTTTTGTAATTTATTAGTGTATAAGGATAAATTTGTAGTGGTACTTTTTTTTCATATAAAAGTGGGTTCTTTGTAATATTGGTTGTTAATTTTTTTGCTAAGAAATACTCTATCAATAATTATTTATCGTAGGTTTACCAACTTCTGCTAGGATTTTTGTTGTAAAAAAATGTCACACACTGTGATTAGTGTACTAGAGAGAAGAATTTAAGATTGTTACTTTAGTGTATGTGTCTAACAAACATTTGACTTTCTTCCTATTTAAAATTAGGAAAATGTTTTAGAATATAAAAACTATTATTAATAATAAAAATAGGATAGAAAGAATTTATTTGCAATATAATAGGGTAGCCTCATATCATCATATGTATAGTACTATAGTGTATAATGATTATATTTATTATTCATAGCACAAAACAAACAAAAGTTGAATCAAAATTACACTTTTTTATGTATACAAATTGTTTATTTCGACATTGTTTACATACTTTATTATAACTATAATAATACGGAGTAGTTTTTTTTTTTTTTTTTGTCCTATCATAAAATTAATTGGATTATTATTTACATATGTACGAAATAAGTAAGACGCAAATCCTGCAAATAAAATAATGTACTAAGTACTCGGTACTAAATTAAATTACTAATAACATAAAGGGTCATATGAAAACAGGGAAAGTTTGGAAGTTGGAAGAACAGAACAAGAACCTCAAAGTAATGCAGACTTATTAGCCATAGCTGAATGCACAGCAGAAGCTGAAAGAAGTGCATCTTGTTGTAGAACAATTGCCCTCATTGTAAGTTTTTTTTTTTTTTTTTTTTCTTTATTCTTATTCGTAAATTATTCGATTTTTATGTCAGGCGATCAAACCGGTTAGCTATTAGCCTTATTTTCATTACGTTTGAGTAATTTTCCGTAGCTATATAACTTAAAAGTAAATATTTATATACGGAATAACTATTATGGTCTAAGGGTCTGTTTACTTCAACTTAAAATTTGTTCAGTTTAGTTCAGCTCTTCTTCTATTTTGCTACTCATTAATCCTTCATAAACAAAACTTTCAGCTCAGTTTAGTTCAGTTCAACTGTTTTCAGCTGAAATAAGCAGGCCCTAATATAATCGAATCGATTTTCACACGTCTAAATTGCGAGGGAGGGTCCACAATTGCACACTTTGCTGGCCCCTAGTTACAAAGAGAGCTTTACACACCATAGAACATTAAATTAAGTACACAAGATTATGAAAAATTAAAAAACATCATAGTAGTTGATAATTTTGTTAAGGTGATGATGATAGATAATGAAGTCACTATCTTAATCTTTTATTAAGCATGTAAAAAAGAGAGGTATAACAGCTGTCACCACTCAAAACATCATAATCCTCTATTTGAGGTGCATGTATTTGGGAATTAGATAATTTAAGAGTGGTTTATAACTATGTTACATCATTTGAATTTGAATGCATTCATTTCTTACCAAATTATTGCTGTTTTAAAAGACATTAGAAATTTGCAAAAATGTCTACTACTTTTGTCATTTCGTGTATGATTTGCATTGTTGTAACTTTATAGACCGTTGGGTGATGAAACATAAAATAAAAATTACTAGGCATTAATCACTCTAGTAAATTTATTGTATTGAGTGACAATAATGTTTTAGTTTTATATCCAACAAGTGATCAACTTCTTTGCTTTTGGCTATTAGTTGTGTACAAGGTGTAACAGCCGGTTCGATTAGTGACTAGATGTGTGATCGCTAGGCAGAACAAATTTTCATAATCTCCCGAAAACCTATGTTACTTGGGCTTGGATAGAAGAGTCGAACATTGGTGTCTAACATGACATTTTTGTGAAAAAAATTTGCTTAATTTTGGTTCTAAAAAAAGTATTTGAGAGTCATATCAATGTGTATCCAATGACTATGGTTGCATGTCTGACATAGGTACTTGAAGGTAAAATGAAGTGTTCAAGTAACATAGCGAAGAACATTTTATTATGTATTAGTTTGAATATAATATAAAGAAATATAACGTCTTCCCTATTAATTTTATTTTGCTTATCTATGATTTGCTTACAAAAATGCAGTTTACATTCCTTTTATTGGTAAGACATCTGCTTGAAGCAATACTTGGAGGAGCAGAACATCAACCCTTCTCACTTTTAACTGTAAGCATCTCTATTTTTCCTCATTAAACTAATTTCATATAGAAATAATTTCAAATTAGCCAAAATTCTACAATTCTATCAAAATCTCATTGCAAATAAACTGCAGGTACTAATCCTAAGAAGCTGTGGAGTAATCATTCCCATGTTCATAATAATTCAGACTATATCAGCAGTCCAAAACAGCATCAGACGACATCGCAGACTTCATGTAACTATTTCTCTCTTTTAGAAATAACAGTTTGTGACAATTATGGTGATGCAAAGCGATCATTAGCATTAATGTGAATTGATCATTCCATTTCTTGTATCAGGAAACTCTTATACACAATACAAGAGACATCGACGAGGAGCAGCAGATACATCAAACATAATAATATAGAGACATGGCAATCAGCTTGTGACAAACTAGTGTACATCAAAACTAGGGAAAGAAAAGGAATCATAAACTAGATAAGAATTTTACTTTGTACTTAAATCATTCATTGTAAATCAACAGTTAATTATATGTTTAGTCACTCAGTTTCTTCATTTTCATGAAGAATTACACAGTTAGTATCGTTTCAGCTAAAGTTATGAAGTTCGGAAAAAAATTACTTCGTTCAAGTAAGATCATGTTTCTTTAACATGTAAAGAATGAAGTTGAGACAGTAGAACCGTAGCTATAACTTGTAAATATCACCATAGCTAGTTAGTTAATAGCTTGTCAAGAGTGCAGATAAACAAACCCAACTAACATACCAACCAACATTTTTGCTTGTTTAACAAAGAAGATACTCTACATATATCTAATTAGATGAACTGCCAAATCCTGGAACAAACTTCAATAAATCCAGCAAATAATAAACCCAGAAAAAACTGATTTACAGTCAAATCTTACAACAAAATTTTACTAGAATCAAAATATTATAAATGATGATTCTAATTGAAGGCTTGAAACCCAAGAAATAAACAGCAAAATTAGTATGAATAATCGATTCAAGTGGATTTAAAATATAACAAGGCCACAGGTAAAAAGATAACAGAAGCGATCAATTTCCAAATTAACAGATAACACAAGAAATTCATGACAGTTTCCTTGGTCGTGAAATATGATAATTTAGATTAGTACTAATCGCAGTATTTTTGATAATGCCAAAATACATTAATCATGTACAAAATTAGAAGTACTATCAGATATACAACTAAATCCCCTACAGCTACAAGGTTAGGACCATAATAACTGACAAAAACTTGATCCTGAATATGAGGCTTATGTGCAAGTGGTTGAATTACTGAGATGGCTCGAAATTGAATATTTGACAAACAGTGATCCAATTGGTGTAATTCATTTCATGTACTAATCAAATCAATATTGTTCCAAAAGAATCCTAGCTTGGTGCTGAAGCTGACAAAGTGTAGAGACGCTTAAATTTGAAGAACTATCATCTGAAACACTGATACCAATCAGTTTCCGGCAGAAACCGATACTCTCTTCATCCCAACCTTGAACATTTCTGTCGGATTTTTCTTGCTGCTTCCCATATCCTGCCTCGAATTCTCTCGATTTTGTAGCAGCTTTATACAATACACAATTAGGAATTCCTGAGAAGTGACACAGATTTAATTAACAGGAACATTGATAGGAAGTTAATCAAATTATGCATTTCTGTAGCCTAAAGAGATGGTTTGAAAAGCAAACATGCAAGTTGCAACTTGAGAAAAAAGCCGACTTACCAGCTAATCGGGCAACATTAACACCATAACTTTTGGGACATGCGCCAGGGGTCAACCTGTACAAAAAAGTGACTTCTTCCACACCTTCATTTCCTTTCCCAACTTGGCATGCCATATGACATAGAGAGACCTTTGAAAAGATTTAGTTAGCAACTATAGAGAATAGTATAAAAGTTCAGGGATTAGCAGTTCTCAATTTTCATGAGTTACATGAACCAGTAGCAAAGATTGTCATTGGAAAAACCCATAAAATCAAGAGAATGAATATTCACCTTGGGATCTCTTTCATAGTTTATTGATAATCGATGATAATGAGTGGAAAACATTCCAAGACACTGCACTTTGCGAACAAAATGCTCCAAGACTGATTCCCTGTGGGAAACAAGGTAAAAATATATAACAGCAATTAGATCACCCTACCTTAATGCACTTGGTCTTAAGGACAAGGGGGAAAGGTGAGAAACATAAAAATAGATCCAAACTTCTAGACAAGATGTCTATGATAACTACTAGTCTGCTTCAAGGCACTTACGCAATAGCTTGTCCATCTGATGTTGAAGTGCCACGTCCAAGTTCATCCAATGCTACAAGTGAATTACAGGTAGCAGATGTCTGTGCGCAGCCATATAGAAGAAAGTTGTGAGCTTATAAAGATGAATAACTTTTCAACAAGGCTTTAAACTACACAACATCTTATGCCCCTTATTTAATTATCTCGGCCAGACTACTAAAGAACAAACTAAGGAGATAATATTCAATTTACGCAAATTTGGGGTACATTGATTCGTCATTGGACTACAATTAACTTGACAAAATTATTGCCCAATCAATAAAAAGTTAATGCTGAAAAGGCTACAAAACTTGTATACTTGTTCTATACATTGTAATTTGTAAACTAAAAATATACTCCATGAAAAAACTGAAATTAATGAAAACCAAATCTATTTGCACACTTAAATATCTCATTTTCTAAAGATCATACAATGGCATTAAAGTAAATGCAAAATGCCTCACCAACATAGATGCAGTTTCTGAAAGCTCTGTTAAGAAAGTGCTCTGTCCTGCCATAATGTGATCTTTTGCCCCCATACGAACAAAAATCCTATCAACAAGTGATAATTCAAAGTGTTCTGCAGGAACATATGCTCCAACCTGAAATAAACACTAATGTGAGGGGAAAAAATTGAAACATGATAACAAATCAAAAGACAATTAAAAGAAGAGTAATACTTGAGCCAACACAACCGCCAAGCAAATTTGGCGAAGAAGAGTCGACTTTCCACCCATGTTAGGACCAGTAAGCAAGATGAAAGTAGCATGATCAGAGCCACCAATATTAATGTCGTTGGATACAAATGTACCCCTGCCTAGAGAATCGCTCTTAATGATTGGATGCCCTAGACTTTTAGCTACTAGATGAGGTGCATCATCATTAGAGCGGAACCCAGTTGAAATACTTGGACAGCATGTTGGCCCTTCATAGTAGTCACTTGCGATTACCAAGCTCATTAAAACATCTAATTCTGCACAATCAGTAACAGAAATGTGAGCAAAACTTATCTTGAATGTATGGAATCACATATATTAAACTATCTGACGAAATTACATCAATTGCTAGACTTCACATACAAATCTGAAACAAGTAAATCACTACCTGCAACAGCAGAAACCAAGCTTCTCCACATTGAATGATGCTCACAAAAGCGTCCAATCAGAATTTGCAACATGCACTTTAGTTTGGATTCCTTTTCAGCTTTAAGCTGTGTCAACTCTCCTACCAACTTTTTAATATATGGTGTCCAATATCTGGAGAAACCCTGTGGATTTTCAGTCAGAGACAGTCAAGTTAGTAGGAAAACACACACATGCACATAAAATCAGATCTCTATAAATTGTGTTTAAACTTTGCAACTTCAGCATTCACAGAGATAAAAAAATAATTAAATTGTTCACATATGAGGGTTGTTAGTGGAAATATGAGGGCATTAGGGATTGAAGAAAATTTAGTGTCTAACAGGGAAAATTGGAGGAAGGGGATTTCTACAAATGACTTTTGCGACTCCTCATATTGATTCATGTCTAGCCGACCCCACATTAATTTGGCACTAAGGCTTTGTTGTTGTTCACCACAACAAACCCAGTCCCTTGGTAGTACAAAAAGGTCTTGTGTAGATAAGGTCACCTCATTAATAAATAACTACAGCTAATCAAATGGGAAAATACTATAGGAAGAAATTGCATGTCAGTATGGTAGTCAGTATTAACAGAACAGCAAGTGAAGGAAATATCTCATTTGTCCAATTTGTTTGGCAGTCAGTATTAAAGAACAGTAAGTGAAGGAAATATTTCATTTGTCCAATTTGTTTTTAAGGTACAAACACAAATATAACTCATCACCTGCCTTCACATCCTAGTTATATTTCCAAGTACTTCACTGAAATGGCAAAATGGTATCAGTAGATAGTAATAGTAGCACAATTTATTAATTACTAATACATTGTTCAAATAAGAGGAAAGAGAAGAGAAAGGCTGTGAAACAACTCAAACAAGTTCCGCTATTTTGGCCAAGGGGAGGGAGGTAAAAGAATTTATTATTCCTTCCCTCTTTTACTCTTAAACTAGCATATTGGCCCGGGCGTTGCCTCAGGAGTTATTTTTTTTAGCTTTAATGTGTACATTTACTTTTTAGTCTTGTGAAAATTATAAAAACAAAATGAAAAAACCTAACCTCTCATTTACTAAATGAACAAAAAGAATATATAATACTATGTAGACATTTAAATCACTAATAGAGGTTAGTTGAGATAGTAAATGCTTGAATTTGATTTGTAAGAAGTCATGGGTTCAAGTCTTACATGAAACATAATTTGTGTTTTGTGACGTGACGTGACATACTTACGTGGCGCATATACTTATAGAGTGCCACATGTCACCTTTCTTTTAGAAGGGACGCCTTTTAATATATTTAATAGATAGATAGATAAACACCATCCCTCCAAAATTGCCTCCCCCCCTCCCTTTCTTTTCCCCTCTCCTTCTTCCTCCCTCCCCCCTCCCCCTCCCTCTCTTCTACTTAATCCTCCCTCTCTTCTACTTAATATCCAAACAAATGTGTATATCCCATGATCTACTGATTATTTTAAAAATGTATATGGTGACTATTGACTTAATCATAAACAATGGTAAAGTATCTTTCCACTTCGTGGTCTCTAGCAACTCCATAATTTAAGCAAATATTTAATTCTCTAAACTGAAGCAATGTACATCAGAAAATGCATGTAACTAACAGCAACCAGCAGGAATTTATCAACACTGGATACTTTCTGTAAACATTTTACCTTCTTTGACGACCGCAGCTCATAATCTTTGGGTACACTTCCAGACAAACTTTCAGGCACTTCTAACAGGTATATGTCTTTTCCAACCGTAACACATGAAACCTACAGATAACACAAGAAGCTAAGTTTTGAAAGAAATTAAGGTGTGACGAGAAACCGTTTGGTCTACTGCTACTGAAATGTCCTTTACCATCTTCTTGCCAAGTAATTTTTTCTGTTCCTTGATGTGCTCTTCCAGATCAGATTCAATTTCCTTAATCTTTTTAGAGGCAAAATCATATTCTGCATCAGCTCCTTCATGAGGAATTATGTGACCCGTACTATTAGCATCCACCCAATCAAATGCATCTTTAAAGTGCTTAATAATGGAACTCATATTGGGAAGACCTTTGCCTACAAATAACACATTAGACTATTAGCACAAATGCATAATATATAAACTGATCAGAATAAGCCAACGTGAGAGTTAAAGAGTTAAACTGACTGTACCAGGGACTAACAGATGATTTAACAATTTAGAATCAGTATTATCCAAGATAGAACCAAGCGAAGAGCATGCTGCAGTCATTACATCACACCCACGCAAAGCTGATATGAATTCTTTAAGTTGCTTTTTCGCAGCATCCTCATAAAGAACAATCTTGCTTGCATTCCTACCATTAGCTTCACTGCATCAAACAAAAAATGCTTTGAGCGCATGAATCAAGACATTGTTACAGATCCCAGGGTTGTTGGCTCACCTGCTAGCAAAGAGGCGCGTAAGCAACCTCTCCATGTCAGGCAACTTGGACAGCTCTTTTCGGAATTCAAGCACAAATGAAATATTTTCCTAAGACAAAATAGCAATCAGGAACCATAATCTATAACATGCACATCTTTAATAAGAGGCACAACAAAATTTCCATGAAACCAAAAAACATAAGCTTTGACATTGTAAGTTTTATAAAAGCTAGCGTTCTTCTGCTTCGCTCCTATATATATATATATATATTTTTTTTTTTTTTGTATTTGTGCATTATAAACATGAAGGTATACTCAGGCGAATGATGAAAGCAGAAAACAAAGGAAACTACATATACATCACATCAAGCAATTAATAGGATACCATAGAGTTGACATTCGAAAATATGGACAGTACCATATCTGTATCATTAGAATGATGTAACACAGTACAGAATTCATAAAAAATCAGGAACATTTCTTCTCCAGGAAATTGAAATTTAATCTTTCCATCACAAACATTCAAACATTAATTACTGAAACCTACAAATAAACAAAAGAACAGGCCATTATGGACTTATAATGATGCTAATTCATAAAGACACATACCAAAACAATGGCATATTTAAAGCTGAAAACACCAGAGATTTATTATCCCATTTTTAAGAGAACTGCCGGTGAGCAAGGATAAAATTGGTTTGAGAAAGAGGGGGTCAATAATGGCAGACTTTCAACCCTAGAAATGAGGGCACCAGCCGTGAGACTCACCATAGGGTTGCAGTTGGAAAAAGGGGGTTAACATATCCTAGTTCTATCATGAGGCATATTCTGTGACAAAATGATATAATTATTTACATGTAAAGCTATAATTTGAAAGAAGTTATGTCACATAAGCTTAACAATAACAGAAAATATAGCATACTTTAAAGCCTGCAATTGCATCTTGTCGCTCCTTAATCAACTCTGCATTATATAAGGGTCTTGCAAGCCACGATTTAAGCAGCCTCTTCCCGAAAGCAGTCACACAGTGGTTGAGCTGGGAATACAGCGTCCTTCACCAATTAAAAAAATTAAGTTATTCTAAGCAAGATTAGCCACAATGCTGCTCTAAACTCTAAGATTGCAAGAGAAGATGTACCTACCCAGAAGAACCACCATCCTTACTGTTTTCAAATATTTCCAAGTTCTCCAATGCAGCAGCATCTAACACCATATAAGATTTCTGAAAAACATTGTTGAAACCAGAACATGGAAGTGGCTCAAATTTCGCATACTTGAGCAACGTCTCATCTAGGAAAGCCTGTTTCAGATAGTAAAGGCTGCCTCCAAGAGCTGACAATGCAAGACTACCATCACTACCGCCATGCAACAGCTCATTTAAGATATCTGGCAGCCAATGTGAATCATCTTTAACTGAAGAGTTGGCACCAGGTTCTTCCTTTTGAAGAGAAGACATAGATGAACTATTAGCGCGAACATAGAAACTCTTGACCTCGCAAACAGTTTTGTCAGCATCCCAAAATTCCACATGAGGAAGCAACTCAGTGATGAGTGGATTTCTAGTGTATCTGGTAAGAGCCCTTTCAGTCTCACAACTTAGTGTATTAACCGGTTTAATAATCTCAACTGGCCTCAATTCTGATAGAAGACAACATAAAGTACTGCACTCCTGATCATCCTTTATCTGAAGAAAAAAAAGTTAAGATTAACATAAGGTCTATCAAGCAAAAGGGAGAATTTTTATATGGACTTCACAAAAAAAAGGGTAAAACTCATAGCGGGCTAAGATATCACTATGAATATCAAAGACAGATAGTGGAATTATCACCAAGGAGTTGCTGACAATTATTTATTAACAAAGCCAAAAAAAATTCATTCCCTTGTGTTCTTCCTGTTTTGACGGTGCACATTTGCCAACACACTTCTTGTCATTAAATATTTAAGTACTTATATAGTCTCAATTAAGATGAGCCACAAGACCCATACGAACACTTTATTTTGAGGAAANAGGCCATTATGGACTTATAATGATGCTAATTCATAAAGACACATACCAAAACAATGGCATATTTAAAGCTGAAAACACCAGAGATTTATTATCCCATTTTTAAGAGAACTGCCGGTGAGCAAGGATAAAATTGGTTTGAGAAAGAGGGGGTCAATAATGGCAGACTTTCAACCCTAGAAATGAGGGCACCAGCCGTGAGACTCACCATAGGGTTGCAGTTGGAAAAAGGGGGTTAACATATCCTAGTTCTATCATGAGGCATATTCTGTGACAAAATGATATAATTATTTACATGTAAAGCTATAATTTGAAAGAAGTTATGTCACATAAGCTTAACAATAACAGAAAATATAGCATACTTTAAAGCCTGCAATTGCATCTTGTCGCTCCTTAATCAACTCTGCATTATATAAGGGTCTTGCAAGCCACGATTTAAGCAGCCTCTTCCCGAAAGCAGTCACACAGTGGTTGAGCTGGGAATACAGCGTCCTTCACCAATTAAAAAAATTAAGTTATTCTAAGCAAGATTAGCCACAATGCTGCTCTAAACTCTAAGATTGCAAGAGAAGATGTACCTACCCAGAAGAACCACCATCCTTACTGTTTTCAAATATTTCCAAGTTCTCCAATGCAGCAGCATCTAACACCATATAAGATTTCTGAAAAACATTGTTGAAACCAGAACATGGAAGTGGCTCAAATTTCGCATACTTGAGCAACGTCTCATCTAGGAAAGCCTGTTTCAGATAGTAAAGGCTGCCTCCAAGAGCTGACAATGCAAGACTACCATCACTACCGCCATGCAACAGCTCATTTAAGATATCTGGCAGCCAATGTGAATCATCTTTAACTGAAGAGTTGGCACCAGGTTCTTCCTTTTGAAGAGAAGACATAGATGAACTATTAGCGCGAACATAGAAACTCTTGACCTCGCAAACAGTTTTGTCAGCATCCCAAAATTCCACATGAGGAAGCAACTCAGTGATGAGTGGATTTCTAGTGTATCTGGTAAGAGCCCTTTCAGTCTCACAACTTAGTGTATTAACCGGTTTAATAATCTCAACTGGCCTCAATTCTGATAGAAGACAACATAAAGTACTGCACTCCTGATCATCCTTTATCTGAAGAAAAAAAAGTTAAGATTAACATAAGGTCTATCAAGCAAAAGGGAGAATTTTTATATGGACTTCACAAAAAAAAGGGTAAAACTCATAGCGGGCTAAGATATCACTATGAATATCAAAGACAGATAGTGGAATTATCACCAAGGAGTTGCTGACAATTATTTATTAACAAAGCCAAAAAAAATTCATTCCCTTGTGTTCTTCCTGTTTTGACGGTGCACATTTGCCAACACACTTCTTGTCATTAAATATTTAAGTACTTATATAGTCTCAATTAAGATGAGCCACAAGACCCATACGAACACTTTATTTTGAGGAAAAAAAAATAATTAGAAGAGTTTTCAAATTTTTATATAGTCTCATGATTCCAAAAAAAAAAAAAAAAAAACGATAACAAAAGGGAAAAAACAGAGAACAGGAGTCAAGAAGAAATTCTATCCTAAGCTAACCCTACACATACTACTAAACTCTTGTCCAGTACCATCATTTCAATGCCATCTTGAAAGTCAAGAAATAAACATAGAAAAAGTTTAAAAACAATCCACATAGGATGTAGTGAGCTACAAGTTTAAAAGAAGAACAACCTGGCCTATAATGACTCGGCTTGTAGAGACATCAACGATGCAAACACCATATAGACGCTCTTCCTTATCTGATGAGAGTGGACAGCTTTCATTCAGTGACATAATGTAAGAAGCATCTGGATTTGCTGACAGCATCTCTCCCTCTGTCAACGTTCCTTTTGTTACTACAGCACATATTTCTCGTTTGACCACCTGTTCAAAAGCCAAAAGTTGGAAATTGATAATAACAAGCTTAAAACAATTAAACAATAAACTTTTTTAAACTACAATAAGATGGGGAGATTATGCTCCCAAGAATAAAAATGCCATCTTTAATAAACAAACTCAACTTGAGAAAGCTTGAACTATCTCAATAGTAGAAATATAAGACAAGCCCTCTTGGAAAAAAAAAATTATTGAAAATTTGGAATTGTCAATCACCTTAATTTTATAAATTTGCCATTCATTTGGCACATACAATATGAATTAAAGGCACACAGTCACACGGGAAGGGAGGTAAAGAAAAATGATATCATTAAGTGATTGCTAAATCCAAATTACAAAACAAAAAATCTAAAAGTAGATACCTTGTCTTTTGAACCCTCCTCTCTGCGCCGGGCCTCAAGCTGATTTGGAGTTTCAGCCTGCTCCACTACAAGGACTCGATAACCCTGCTTTGCCAAAATAGGTCGGTGAAATTGAATTTTCCATATCAAATTAGGTTCTGTAAGGCAATCCCCTATTTTGGAATTACAATTTTGGTATCATTGGTGTTTAAGCTAAATTCCGAAAAAAATATATCACGGAAACAATTTTGAATTAAAAGTATATATAGCACACTAATTCACATGTTGGATTATCAACAGATTCAGCTCAGGGACAAACCTTTTTTGCTAATTTCTCTGCGTTGATTGAAAAATTCTTTTCAGGGAACCCACAATGTGGCTGCTCTCCCTGCAATATAGATAAACATCATTATAACTTAGGATAGAAGGAATTAAGGGGAGCTTAACTGAAGGATAACAACAAGAACATAAATAATAAAAAAATAAAAACTAGTTACTTATACTATTTTTTATATCTGAATAAACTTATATTACACACAAGTAAGCCTTAGCAAGAATTAAATTCTCAAAAGATAATGGGACAAGTAAAACACAAGAGGGACAAAACTAAAGTAACACGCAAAATACCTTCATATACTGGAGATCAAGTTCTTTTACGCAAATATGTGCATCCATTTCAAAAATCTCGTAGAATTTACCCATCTGATACAGCAGTTCAATCAGAAGCAATACACAATATAAACTTGAATTATTCGGAAGCAGAACCCATCACAGCACAAGGAGACAGGCATTATGCATGAATAGAGCAATACCTTAAAGAAAAGGACCTTGTCCATATGCTTCGATTTAAACTCCCACCATTGTCTCTACAAAAGGAGATAAATTTTCAAAATTAACAACATAGGGCTTGCAACATATATTTTCAAGAACTGTTCAATGTGTTAAAAAATTCACCTGACCACCCGTCAGACTTTTTAAAAAATGTGGAGGCAAGTAAAGAGTCCTGGGATCATAATCTTTATCACTGGGACATCTCCTATTGGCGTCTCGTCGATCCCTATCATACGAGAAAGGATTACATCAGATAATAAGTCAAAACCTTAAAGGTGACAAAAATAAATAAATTATAAACAGATTACTGCACAACACAAGAAAGACTAAGACCATTATGCTAAAACATACTTTCCAAGAAATGGAAACTTCTGTTCTTCACGGATACCAAACCTCTCCAATGAATCAGTACCCATGCCGTCACCAACATTGATTGGTTTAGCCTCTGCGAAAAACATTAAAATTCGGAATAAGAAGACACATAAGCCAACAACAGATACTGCATAAACTAAATGACTGGGAAGGCATTGTATCAGCTACAGAAAATAAGCATTATTGGTGATTAGATGCCAAAGAAGTTAGAGCCTTGTCCTTACTATTTCAATGACCCGGGATGGTAAAATGGTAGATGCCTTGATGTAAAATCAATACACAACAGCACATTAAATGCTCAGAGCAAGAGAAGATGCAGGATTAAGCACCCAGTGTAACAAAAACACAGTATATAGAAACATACATTTTACAAGATACCTTTTTATCAATCATAACTAATAGCATTCTACTGACCATCTCGAAGATAAGGCAGCACAATATTCATATTCACCACCTTCTAGTCTAGCCTATGATTAAAATTTAAAAGTGACATGGAACTACAAAATGATGCTTATGTGTAAGAATGTGTATAAAGCTACCGTAAATATGCTAATATGGCTAGCCCCTAAGTTCGAAGAATAATACGAAGAAGCAACTAACTAGAAAGGAGGGGAAAAACCGCAGTATAGACATTTTGACACTTATTCTTTCTTGATGTCATTATGTCAACCATACCACTCTCCAAATAGGAATAACCATAGATGACACAACAATTGATACAATCAATTATATTTCAATTCTTTAGAACCTTAATCTCATCACAACACATTTCACAAACTCAAACAAAAACTATCTAGCAACATAGTATAATAGTATTCAAATGATTCAATACTAGGTATCGACTCGATCATTTACCTTGAACATTATTAACCGGCTTCTCCGGCTTCTTACTACCAAACCCAGCCTTCTTCTTCTTACTCACATCCACCGCCGCCTCCCCATAACCATCCTTCCGCTTCTTCGTAACCCCACTTCCACCTCCACCACCACCACCACTCTCCCCTCTCTTTCTCTTCAACCTCACACTCTCCTCTTCCACCACTTCCTCCTCATCCACCAACTCCACATCATCATCATCCTCTTCCTCTTCCTCTTTCGCCTCCAACAACGCCTTTTTCCCCCAATCCTCGTCACTCGAATCATCATCCTCCACACTCTTCTTCTCCTCCTCATCATCATCCAAAACAACACACACCTTCCTCAACCTCCTCCTCTTCTTCAACTCCCCTCCTTCAACCCACTCAAACTTCTCAATCAAAAGATCAATCTTTTCCTCATCACCATCTTCATACTCCACCAAATGCATCCTACACTCTTTATCATACGACATCACTGTCCCTTCATACCACGCGTCATCCATCGGCCAATAAACCCTAATTTTCCGATTCACCACTTCTTCCCCAAACGAAACTTTCTCCTCCTTTTGAGCTCCAATCACTAATTGGGGTTTCGAAACGTTGCTTTTCGGCTTCGATTTCCCGTTAATTGGAGAAGGAGTAGTTGGGGGTGACGAATTGGGGCTAATACTAGGTTTAGGGTTCGGGTTAATAATTTTAGGGTTTTTGGAATTGGAGACATGGGTATTGTTGGGGATTTGAGAGGAAGATTGGGGATTAGGTTTAATAGATGATTTGGTGAAGAAAGAAGTGATTTGGTGTTGTTTATTGACTAAAGGTGATCTTCCATTAGCGATTTTTCGTGAAGGTGCCATTGATGAAAAAGTGTTTGAACTGTAAGTTTGAAGAAGAAGAGATGTTGTGCAAGGAGAATGTAGGGAAGAAATAGAGGAAAAAAGGAGAGACAAAAGGAAGGGTTTAAAAATGGCGGGAAATTTTTGGGGGATTGCAGAGTAGTTTGGCGGGAAGATTAGGTTGCTTTTGTGATGGAATTGCGCCCTTTTTTTTTTACGGTATAGAAGGGAGGAAAGTGGACAGTGACTAATGGCCTCAAGTTGCGAAACGTTGCTGGATGCCGGAATTAGACCGTTGGTCGTTGGGTCGCAATCGGCAACTAATGGCGTCTATCAATGAATTAGCGGAAAAAATGTTACTAATAGCATTAGTGAAATTAATAACTTATCTAAATTGCACTAGTCATGTATAGTTAAAACAATTGTAATCCATTATATGAAAAACGGATGTTTTTGTTGCTAGATCTCATTTCAATTAAATTTTTGTAAGTATAAAATAAATTTCTTTATATTTGAATTTTATTCGTTTGAATTTGGTAACAACTTTTGAGTTTATTTAGATTTTTGAGAAATCAATTAACTTCTTTTTAAGTAAAATGCCAAACACTTCAATAAGATAAGCCGTCATATGGCACCGTTATTTGGATGCTGATTTGGCACCACATGTGATCCCCATAAACAAGTTATTACTTACACGATTTCACATATTCATTGTCTAATTAATCCTCTTGCTTTGGCACACATGCTTCTACATGGCAACGCTATAAGTTATGTCTTTTAGTCTCTACTCCATTATTATAATCCAATAAAATTATTCCCCTTTAATTAAATATTTTTCCTATATAATTTTGTAACTCTTTATCTATAAAGTGAAACTGAATATCAATAACACAAAAACAAAATTATTAAACTACTAAATTCCTGAACTGCTAAAGTTTAGAAAAAGTGACTAAAGTCAACAACTTTTGTAACTAATTAATGCTTTAATTTCTTACTTTATATTAAAAGGCAATGAAAATCTTGCCTAGCTAACATGTAGCGTATCTCAAGCGGCACCAACATAGTCCTACAGGTGACGTGATATTTTTTGTAGATCGTCATTTCTTATCTTTAGTTAGAACTCAAAAAAGTAATCAAATATATTATAAAAATTTCAAACTTATTAAATAGTTATATGATCTTATCAAAATTTTTTTTGTTTGTTTTGTCATTAAATTTGCATAATAATCCCATGAGAACCTCTATGCATGAGAACCGTGAGAACTACTAAATAACGATCGTATTAGCTACATTTAAAAGTTGCAATCACTTATTAACAATGAATTAAAACTAAGTATACCCTTAGTTTTCAATTTAAACAAAGTTTACTTAATTTTTTAGGTTTTTAAAAATCGTACGATGTTTAGGTGGTCACGGTTATTGCTTATAGGTCAATTATATATGATATTTTAAAACACTTGAAATAAATATCTACACTTTCTTACTATTAAAATAGATATAAAGGAGCATTATAACACCTAGAAAAATTTAAAAGAAAAAAGTTTTGATATAATTTTCACGGTTTTCATATAAAGGGGTTCTCATTTGACCTCATTATATATATAAGTATATTTGTGGTTTTGACTTTTTTTTTTAAATCAACAAATAATATATTTAATGATTATCAATTCGAGATAATTAATTCATCACCATTAATTTACACTCGTAGAACATTCCAACAAAATCTATTTGTACAATAAATTTTAAGAAAATTGAAAATAAATAATTCAACCTTTGGACGATCGGACAATAATAATCTTTGCAAAATCTACTATTAATCTTACCAAATACATTGACACTAATGATTCAATTTACTCATAACCTGTTAAGCAAGTTTTTTTTTTCTTATTTCCCCTTATATTTATTTTTAAAAGTTACTATTTTTTTTACTCCTTTATTATATATTTACTTCCCCCTTATGCACCTCAAGTCCACAACGTAACCACACACCTTTCACCACTATCACCATCACCATCACCATTTGCCCCTTCTACTCTTAATTTCACCACCATCACCCTCCCTTCTTTTCTTTTATGAAAATTAATTGTATTTATTAAAATATGTAATTAATTAATAATTAAAAAACTTATATGGTCTTAATTTCCATCATCATCAATTTATCATCACTATCCGTCATAATCATAAAGCACATGAGAATGGCAGAATTAACATTTAACATCAACTCCCCAAATTCTAGTTTATCTTATAAACATTATTCATTCCCCTTAAATATGGAAAATTTGCTTGATATTAAAATTTTAGGCAACATTGAGGTAAAGATTAGATGTAATCACATCTAAAATTTAAAACGGTGTACAAAATTTTGCTTCCACCCACCAAAAATAGCCAATCAAACAATGACCAACAACAAACAACCGCCCCTTTGACCACCCATTGACCACCGCCTCGCCAAACCCATCCCAAGAAATGAACATAGAAAACGCCCCCAAATGATTTGCTTGTACCAACAATAGACCCAACCCCGAAAATCACCAATAGATGATCACTGGTGGACATATTATGAGTAAGAAAACCTTGTGGTTATCTACTCTACTCCCAATTCAATTTAATTTGATCTTTCTCCTCCAAAACAACAAAAATCAGTAAAGAATAAACATCACTGAGTGGTTGATAACTCACCTTTATATCGGAATTTTGGCATGTTTGGGTGCATATTTAGAGCATATTAGGTCCATATAGTTGTATTTTAGGCTTTAATCGTATGAATTATCCATTTTGTGCTCTATTACGCTTCATTTGTGGTTTCTTAATTTTTCAGGTAGTTTTGTTGCTATTTGGAAGCTTTCGGAGCGAGGTTAAGTGAAGCGGATAATTATAAAAGAAGAGTTGAAGATTATGGACGTTTAACTTGAGAATTATCATTATATGACGTCTATATAGCATCTTTGTGGGTCATGGCGTAGCTTATTGAGGTGAATTTGAGCTAAAAGTGAAGAAACGTTGAAGTTTGTAGAAGTTTAGCTTGACCAATTCTCACTAGTTTGGTCATAAATTGAGATATAATCATTGGATTGATGCGATTAAAGCTGCATTGGAAACTAGATTCATAGAGCTTCACAACGGTAGGTCACACGCCTCATTTGGATGCCTAGAACTCAAGATACAACCTTTCAAAGTTGACCCAGCGAATCAGGAACCGAAGCCAGCGCACGTTGGCTTTGTGCGACTTGTATCTAAGATTGCTGTCTTGCTCACTGCATACCCAACGGCTGCTGGTCGAGGCCCATGTGGGCTGTACGAAGCAGTTGGGCCTTATAAGTCTTTTTAAGTCACTAATTTCCTAATTCCGCTGGCTAACTTTGAAGGATATATATATATATATATATATATTAGATAATTAGTTTGAGGAAGAGGGGGGGGGGGGGGGGCTTACGAGAAGGAAGGCTAGTAACCGTTTCTTTTTTTTTTTTTTTTTTTACCTTTTGGTTTAATAATAGTTCATTAGTTTAGTTTTGATATTACTCTTATCCAATTTCCTTGTGCGAATCTTGTTGCTCTTTAATTTGTTTTGCTTAATTATCTTGGAGTAGAATTAATCCAGGGTTGAGTTAAATTCTAATGTGAATTATATATTATGAATTAATCCCAATTCCCCAATTTAATTAGTTTGTTATTCATCTTTGTGTAGGGTTGGCTTGATTATCAATATTTGACTAGAAATAGTATTTATTGAACGTGATTAGGTTCGCAATGAAGGTTGGTTCTTGATCGATTATAGAACCCTTACAAAAGTAAGTTTTATTGACATGAAAATAGTGCCACCGATGATTCGATGAAAGGAGGATTCCCAGTCATGTAATTCAAAATCAATTGAGAAAGAAAAAGCCCGGAATATTACTTGCTAGGATTTTTAGAATGCTATTCGTAATGTCTTTAATATGCATGACTCCATGAAAATAGGTACGATTGCATTATTAGGGAAGCCATTAATTGATCGAAAGAAATTCTTGGTGTTTTAGGGCACATCTATCCTTTTGAGTTCAATCTAATTAGTTGAGGGAGCGATTAATGACTACATTAGTTCATATTAGTGGTGATACTTAACTCTAGAGCCTTTTATTTATAGTTTTTAGTCATTAGTTCATAGTTTTAGATCGATTTCTTAATCTCATCAATTTTAGCCGACTCTACTAGTAGTTATTCATAGCGACCATTGTCTGATTGAACCTTCTCTGTGGGATCGACCCTGACTTACCCTACTACATTATTAGGAGGTTTTGTTAGGCTTTTATTTTTGATAGGTTTGCGACGACCTCATCAGTGGTGATGGTGGTTCGAATTGGGCCGGTTGTTGTCATGCATGGGAGTAACTTGGGTGGTGATGGTGGTTCGAAATAGATGTGGTGGTGGTGGATTTGTGGGTGAGGTCCGAGATGAATGAAGTGGTGGTGGCGGTGTGTAAGGCTTCAAATGAGTGATGGAACTTAGAAATTTGGAATTGGTGAAAATCCAAATAAAATTGGAATGATATAAGAAACCATTGATGCCATGAAATAAGATGAGTAGAAGAAGATGAAAAAAAAAAACAGAAGGGAAAACGAGAAGTAGAGGGTGATATGTAGAAGTAAAGAAGAAAATGAGGAATTTTACTTGTAAGTCAAAGTCAACAACTTTAACCTACTAATAAAGCTATCAACCGAATTTTGTAGGTGAAAATTTTCAATAGACAGTTTTTGTCAAATTAGCATGCAAGGTGGGATTATTAATGAATTACTCTAAGGTGGGATTATTATTGTCACATCGTCCAAAGGTCGGATTATTTATTTCCAATCTTCCTATATTTTAAAATCAAAGTTACATACACATGGATTAATTACAATTTGTTTATACTTTTAACAATCTCTGAACCCATGACTTATTACAAATCACATTCAGGCATTTAACATCTCAACTAACCTTTATTAGTGAGAGGTTAGATTTTTTTCATTTTGTTTTATAATTTTCACAAGACTAAAACGTAAAAGTACATATTAAAGCTAAGAACACCTGAGACAACACCCGTGCTAATATGCTATTTATTACCTTAAAACATAAATAGATTCACCCTTAAATATTAAAATTATACAATGATACGGTAATATGTTTCACACAATTTTATTTAAAACTCATTTATTGTCATTCACAAATGGTGGCTGGGTCCTCTTATCACAAAATCAATTTATATTGGTAGCAACTTTGTACCTTGATATGTTTTTAAGCATAACGGTAAAATCATAAATATTCTTGGTTTTTGAAAAAAAAATAGATAATACCTTTTAGATTAACGTCAATATTAAAACCATGAAAAAGGGGAAAATATGACAAGGTATTTTGGTTGTGTACTATTCATGAGAATTTTTACCTAATAAGACCTTGTTTTCCTCAACTTATTTTTGTTAATCTGAACTTATTTTTACTTATTTGAACCTATCATTAACAATTTATTAATGATTGAAATTGATTTTTGCTGAACTAAACTTATTTTTGCTGAAAATAAGTAAAAATAAGACGAGAAGAACACGACACTCTCAATCCATATCCATAAGTGCCAATAATCTCGAATAGGTTCCTATTAATTTCATTCCCTCCAAATAAAGGATTAGATGCCCTTAACAAGTTGTCAACACTTCAAACCAATTGGACCACACTTGCCTCTCAATTGATTGGCTTCATCGTGTATTTGTAGAATAGTCTTATATATATATATATATATATATATATATTCCACACTTCAAAAATCCAAGTTTTTTGTGCATAAATTCTATCAAATACTTTAAAAATTTTCACTTGATTCCTTTTTTTCGTAGAAAGAAATAGAGAATTACTCCAACCAAAATTATCTAAGTTAGTCCCAAGTTGAAGAAAATCCAACAATTAAATCCCAAAAGGACCATTCATCAAAATTAAAACATAATACGAAGAAAATTTTACTAACACTAAGGTTGAGCTCGCTACAATTTTTGTAAGGGAGAAGAAAGATGCATTACGAAATAAAGTCTCTATGTTGCAAACCAAGTAAGAGAGAAGAGTATATAGCAATAGAATACAACAACTTTACTAATTTGTAATATTCTACACCCAGCAAATTCAAAGAAACTCAAATTGCAATTATTATATCATACATTTGTCCATCAAACCCTTTATCCGATAGGTCGTCCCAATCAAACCAAAACACAACAACGCTATCACAAAGCGAACATGATAGTTGTCCAAAAAAAAAAAAAACCAACAACGCGATTCACAATCTAAATCCGACCATACTAGCCGAAGTGCCGAACCACATAGGTAAACCATAACATTCAACAACCAAACACACCCCACACCACAATGACTAACCACAACACCCCACCTAAATCACCCACCTCTTCGTTCACCACTTCACTCTCAACTCAAACCCCTTTTCTTCCTCCTTGAGACTTTGAGTGGCAAATAAATGACTTCAATCTTACTTTCAAAACGCAAGTTCATTATCTTTTCTCTTTCATCTTCAACCATCTTCAATGGCTTCCACAACCTCCATTATTCGACCTCCATATGCTCCTCCTTCAGTAAGAGACGACTACAACCTCAAAGAAGACTTCCCTTCACCAAACAACAACAACAACAAAACCAACAAATGTGCTCTTCTAAAGGTAGCTTTATGCCCTTGTTTTGTATTAATCATACTACTGTTAATTGTACTTTTCATTGTTCTAATTGTAAAGCTTCATCTTTTCTGCCATCTTCCTGTTCATTTGATCTTTTCAAAGAAAAATTGTTAGGTTTTAATTATTGGGGGTTTTGTAGTTCTAATGATTTGGGACATGGGTTTTCGATTTCGAGTGATTTTGATGATGTTTTGGCTAAATCAATGGTGTTTAATGCTAAAAATGGTGTTTTGAATTGTGAGTTTTTGAGTTCTGTGTGTAATTCCAACTGGGGTTTGTCCAAGATTGGATTTTGTGATAATAAGTTTGTGGGGTTTGGTTATGGTGGTCAATTTAGAGGGTTTTCTAGCTGTAGGGAGGAGAGAGAAAGTGATGATGATGAAGTGAGTGAAGATAGTGAAGGTGGTTATAAATCTAGGGCTGATCCTGAGGAGGTTGGTAGGGTGGCGAAGGTGATCGAGGAATTATTCGCCTTGGATCGAAACATGGAGGCGGTTCTTGATGAATGTAGCATTGATTTGAGTCATGATTTGGTTGTTGATGTTTTGGAAAGGTTTAGGCATGCTAGGAAGCCTGCATTTAGGTTCTTTTGTTGGGCTGGGGGAAAACAGGGGTTTTCGCATGATTCGAGGACGTACAATGCCATGTTGACTATATTAGGGAAGACGAGGCAGTTCGAGACGATGGGGGCTTTGCTTGAAGAAATGGGGGATAAAGGGGTACTAGATATGGACAGTTTTGTGATTGCAATGAAAGCTTATGCTGCTGGTAAAGAGAGGAAGAAAGCTGTTGGGGTGCTTGAGTTGATGAAGGCTAAAGGGTTTATAGCCGGGGTTGAAACTATTAACCTCATGCTTAGTGGCCTTGGAAGAGCGAAGCTAGTGAAGGAAGCTCAAGCTTTGCATGACAGGTTGAAGGGTAGGTTTACTCCAAATGTTAAGACTTATTGTGTTTTGCTTAGTGGTTGGTGTCAAGTAAAGAATCTTATGGAAGCTGGCAAAATATGGAATGAGATGATTGATCAAGGTATGAAGCCGGATGTTGTTGCCCATAATACAATGCTGGGAGGGCTGTTGAAGCTTAAGAAGAGATCTGATGCTATCAAGCTTTTCACAGTCATGAAGGCCAAGGGGCCAGCTCCGAATGTCCGGAGTTATGCTATATTGATCGAGGACTTATGCAAGCATTCCAAGATGAAAGAAGCCATTGCCTTCTTCGATGAGATGCAGGATTCAGGGTGTGAGCCAGATGCTGCTGTATATACGTCTCTGATCACAGGTTTCGGGAACATTAGAAAGATGGACATGGTACATGGTTTGCTTAAAGAGATGAAGGAAAAGGGTTATCCGCTGGATGGGCAGCTTTATACTGCTTTGATCAAGTTGATGACAAATAGACGAATGCCTGATGATGCACTTCGTATTTACAAAAAGATGATTCGGGATGGAATTCAGCCAACATTTCACACTTACAATATGATGATGAAATCCTATTTTTTGGCTGGTAATAGTGAAATGGCTTGTTCTGTGTGGGATGAGATGATCCAAAAAGGTTGTTGTCCTGATGAGAATGCTTACACTGTTCTCATTGGTGGGCTAATAAGGCACGGGAGATCCAAAGAGGCGTGTAAATTTGTTGAGGAAATGATCAATAAAGGAATGAGAGTTCCAGAGCTCGATTTTAACAAGTTTGCAGCTGACTTCTGTAGGGTTGGGCGACCCAACATACTTGAGGAGTTGGCCCGAAAGATGAGGCTGTCCGGCAATTCCGAAGTATCTGAAGTATTTGCTAGATGGGCTCAGATGACCCAGAAAAAAGTTACCAATCAGAGGCATGATTGACGATGATGCATAGACTTGATTGATCACAATGATTGATTTATTGAATTGCAGTTTTTAATAGCTATAAGAATATTTGTCATGTTCTTGATAATTTTTGATTGGCTGCTATAATGCTATTCCTCATGTAAATAGTAGTTGAAATTTCTTGGCTTACATTATTGAACATAGGAATCTTGTTCTAATTGTTATGCTAGATTGTTTTAATCAAGATTTTGTTTACCAATTGATGAATGTACGATTGTACGTCTTCTTTTTCTATCTTCTAGTTTTATCTTCATTTGCCCTCGTGCATATTCACGAACACTGTTAGAACTTGTTGAAATTCTTAATTTCCTGCAGCTTATTGTGTAAAACTGCGGTTCATTTTGGTGAGGGCATTGATCTTGTAAGTTGTAATCGGTTTACTTTTCTTTTCTTCTGTCTGTAATTCATTTTTGTGAGGACATTGTACTGCTGATACATCATGAACAAGAAGAAGACGAGTTTAGGGTGTTTTGGGCAAGCTGAAGTAAAAAAAGAGGAGTTTGTGAAATCTCAACCTAAAGCAGAAAGAGCAACAGAAGGAAACGAATAAAGTTGGTGGAAGGCCTAGAAAGTCACTAAGCCTATTCTGTTGCTTAATCTTGATTTTCATTTGTTGAATTTTGATTTAGTGTTATGAAGCCTTTTCTTTTCTGTTAGTTACATCGATTAAATGCTCAGTAGCTGACTAGCAGAGATCAGGCTGCATGCAGACTTCTCGCGTGTGGATTCTGTCAAGTAATTCGTCTTTAAGCTGCTATTATTATTACTGATAAATCATCTGATTGTGCAACCTAAAATCAGCTAGGAAAAATATTATTTTCGTCTACTGGTTGATCACTTGAGAAAAAGGAAATCTGTGTTCATCTGTACGAGTAGTTTAAACAGCTAAATCATTGTCTGAGATGGAAGTTGATTATTTTGTGGTTAAGGTATTGCTCCAATCTCAATTTCAGGATGAAGTGACTGATTACAAAGGAATTATTCACTATTGATTTTCACATGATGGTTTTGCAGATACGATGGCAGATTAAGCATCAGGCAAGTTTCAATTTTGCGTTGCTTGGAGGAATTGCTTCTAAGTCAACAAGCAAATCATATGATAATGCAACTCCACTTTGAAAGACTTGGTGAAGTGATGAATCTTCTCAAAGGAGAAATTTAATGCTGGACACGGCGCCTGATACAGATTTTCCTGGTGGTGCTGCTGCATGCCTGCACCTGAAGTTTCACAACCTGGAAGCGATTCAGAATCTTCACAGCCTGAAGGTGATGTAGATGCATCTGAAGCTCTGCAGCCCGGGAGTGAAGCAGTAGTAGCTAAAGCACCCTGATGGTGATGCAATTGGCTTCACAGCCAGTATAATCACTATTTTCAGGTTGAGTTTTAATTTGACCAATCTGTCAACAGTTTGCATGGGCTTTGTGTGCAGGATTCTTGCTTCGGAACCAAGATTAGCTTTGTGAACAATTTTTACTTACTACTATTATTTGGCTATGAATTATTATAAAACTTCATGTAATTTATACTATCATGTGAAAATTCGTAATTGTTGCTTTATTTAGAGGATATAAATAAAGGTTTCCGTCTGATATATGATATCCTTATAGAGTTATCGAAGCAGTTGTATTATGATCGAGTAACACTTTGGATACAATAAAATGGAGAAAAAGGGGAGAGAGAAAGAAAAACGATTATACACCCGAGTGCATATATTGAGAATTTATAGAACAACAAGAGGAAATTAATTAATTTTAAACGAATATAACATCAGGCTTGTTTTATAAAACAAAAATTGGATAAAATAAATACAATAAAACAAAAAGAGGATATCCACTTATGTCAAAACGGGTAAAACATTAGGCTTGTTTTATAGAACAACATGCGAATAAAACACTGGAAAAATCTAATAAAACATCAAGAGGGAATCCATTAATTTTGAAACAAATAAAACAAAAGCCAAATTTTATAAAAATAATAAGAGGATATCCACTTATGCTAAAACGAGTAAAACACTAGACTTGTTTTATAGAACAAGCGGATAAAGCAACATGCAAAATTTGTAAAACCACGAGGAAATCTATCAATTATGAAACTGATAAACATCAAGCTTGTTATATACATCAATCGGATAAAATAATAGACAAAATTTAAGAAACAAAAAGAGGAAATCCATCAATGTTTTATAAAAATGACTAATTGTTTTATCTTGCAAAAAACAGATGTTTATCAATTTGATATATACACCTGGGTGCCCAGTCCGCGGATTAGGAGGGAGAAGGAGGAATCCAAAAGTGGAGAGTTTTGGAGGGACAATGGAACCGAACTCTCCCCCCTCGCCCCTTCCCTTCCTTGCCTTTCCTTTTCTCTCATTTTCCTCCCCATTCATTTCCTTTTATGTTGCTATCCAAATATAGCGTTAAAGTTGAATTTCAAAATGTCTTCTTCCTCTTAAATACATAATATTACTAGTTTTGTCTGATACATTGCCGGGATATCTTTGCACCCCTTCATAACTTAATTGATAAAGGTTTATCTTTCCTAACCCAAAGTTTTTGTTTTCATACAAAAAGTGAAATTATGATATTGAGTATTTTAACAATGTTATAATATTTTAGCTTTTTATGTATTAATTAAAATTGAAATGTGATATCTACTTAAATTGAATCAGCTTTGATCCTTTTTAATTTTGTGATTCATTTTACAACAACTAGAATATTTACATTGATTTCGCATTTTCTATTTTTACCAAATATAAAATATATATACTACCTCCGTTTTTTTAGTTGCAACATTTCTAAAGTTGTTGCACTATTCATCTTTTAAGCTTTGATTTAATTTTATGACCAATGTATAAAGAGTAATATAGTCAATAAGGATCTCGTTTGATTCGTCCTAGTGTGTACTTTATTAATAGATATATTTTATAATTTATACAAATATATAATTATTAGAGTTATAAATTGTTGAAAATGTGTCTCGGCAAGTGTGAAAAGTGAATTGTTGCAACTAAAAAAATAAAATGGAGGGAGTATATTTTTTAAATTGATGTTGTTCACTTGTAATTTTATAATGGCAACTCCTCTTAAAAAAAATATAGAAGCTAACATCATGTTTGATTGTTTGGAGAATTGAAAAGAATTCTCGCTACGTGAAATGAATTTGACCCAAAATCAAGCTATAAAATATATAATATAAATTAAATAATTGAAAAGTTGGCCAAAACATTTACTACTATTTGCTTCTATGTCACATGGAAAACCAATATAAATTTACTTATAACAATATAGGGATGGCCATTTGAGAATGAAGGATATCTCAGTTGGTTATAACTTTTCTTTCGATTCCAGGAGGTCTTAGGATCGATTCTCATCCCTGCTCAGCCACCCTTGTAGCTTCCTAACACCACAAAAAAAAAAAAAAAATACAGGGATGGCCATTTAGATTATAGCTCGCTTATAAATTTACCTTGTAAAAAGTGATTATAACTCGCTTATAAATTTACCTTGTAAAAAGTGATTATAGCTTGCTTATAAATTCTCATCCCGTAAGACTTTAACTATTTATGGATTTTATTTAACTATTGTGTTTTATAATTTAATTAATATATATTTTTTATAACTATTAAGTGGTCTTACAGATAAGACTATCTCGCTTAAGTTTCATATAAGTTGAATTAATAATTGTTAAAAATTTAGCAATATCGCCTTGGTTACTTGACCTTATATATATATATAATTAATAGTAAAATAAGTTGAATTAATAAAATAAGGTTTTGTTCTGTTGAGTTCAACAACAATCAAATTCAATCCTAAAAATTTTTTCAAGCTTTTAGAATGAATAACTTTAAATAAAAACAAGTCTCATGGTCTTAATATAAGTATAAATTTAATGATAATAACTTAATAATTAAGTTAAATTCAGAAAACAGAGTTTTAGGTCAACAAAAATAGATCAGGTTTACCTTGCAAAAATTAAAATTAAAATGTACTAAAAGAACATAGAAAAATAGTGCAAAAAAATCGTTACTCCAATTATTAGGCAACAAAATTAGCAAATCTTAAAGCATTAGTTCACGAACACTTAAAACTAAAACAATTAATTATTTATCAGTCAACAAGTTAACCACTTACATATACATTATTGTTATTATTATTTTTTTGGCGGGCAGAACGGAATCTATCCACCTTTGAACTTTGAGTTATTAAAAAAATTAATAATAGTCGTTGCTCAGCTTACAAAAATTTGTCAATGAAAGAAATTAATTACTTTTCTTAATGCAAGAACGAACATATATCCACAAGAATTTGTTGTATATATATGTATATTCATTTGAAAAATATGTGTATATATTATTACGTTCCAATATGCATGTCCAACTGAAGAGTGAAGAGGTGATAACCCTATACATGTCTCTAGTTTCAACATGAAAGTTTAAGTTGCGGATAGTTTTGACATACTGAGTTGTTCTGTATTTAGTATGGAGATAAGTCCGATAACTATTATATAGATTGTAATCAGCACAATATATGCTTACACGTGTTATTCATGGTCATGCTATATATACATTTCTTCTGTTTATATGTCATTTCAATAAATGCTCAGAAAGAAATTAAAATTACTGTATACTCTGTATCAAACAACTTAATTGTAATAACTAGCTATCATTCTAGTAATTAAAACATAATAAAAATCACATTATATTATTCTTTCTAATACTAAATGCAAATTAAAAATTTATCCTATACCTCAAAAACTTTCTCCAACAAATTAAAGGTTAAAATTGACATTTAATAGTATAACAAGACATCATAAGATAAAACCTCAAAGCTCAAATGTTTCTTATATATCTAGCATAACATGACATTGTGACCAAATCAATATATATATATATATATATATGTATATATACCCATTTAGCTCACACTTCTTCCTCAATCTTCTTACCAAAAATCATCTCTAAACACACAAATTTTTTACATTATTAATTTCCTTATTTCTCTCTTGTTGTTGCCTACAATTTTTTAGTTACTCTCCTCAATCAATTCTTTCTTTTTTATTATAGTGGATTATTGGTAAGTTGATCTTCTTGATTTAATTCAAAACTTTATGATGTATGGAGCAAGTTAATACATGCTTGTTTCATATATTAGGAACAATGGAGCATCTATATATTCATGTCATCATATCTTGTTTTTTCTTCTATGGATGTAATATGAGGTTGTTTCCTTCTAAATATATAAGCATGTATGTATATTTTAATTAATTTTTAAAAGGAGATGATCATGTATATATTACTTCAAAAATTTTGTAATATTTTAATTTGATGATTTTTAATTTGTTTTCGTCTACCTAGTGCATATATTGCAACTTCTAATTTACTGTTCATATGAAAAGTGTTCAAATCAAGGTATGTAATGTACTATGCATAAGAGTGCATGGTTTTGTTTTATTTTTTTAAGTCTCGATTTTTTGTTAACATATGAATATTATTACATTTCATTTTTTTTACTAGTATAAGATTAAAAAAAAAAAAAAAACTAACATTATTTTTCTTTTCGTCTAGAAAAAAGAAAAGGATGATTAATATAAATTTCAATATTTATTTCTATATTTATTCTTATATCCTTTGAGATTTATATTATCTCTTTGTTTTACATAACAAATTCACATTATGATTTATATCAATAATATCATAAAGAGGTTTAATTTGCTACCAAATATTTGCTTTCCATTATTTCCCTATGAGATTCTTTTCTCATTTTGATTTATGATGATCTTTAGAATTAATAGGTACAAATTAAATCAAATATACATATATATATTTTTTGTTGTATCTAATATGATCTTACATTTTATTTTCATGTGGAAAGAAATGATTCATGAAGATATCTGATATTTTCATACAATTGTGTGCTCATCTTCATTCTCTTTGGGAACAGAATCAATGTTCCATTTTAATTTATTGTGCATGTATATATAACGAAATTGATATAGCCATTTTCTTTAATCATGAAACACAATTTCAAGAGTTACACTCTTGTAATTCTTTTTTAAAAAAATTTATTGGTATTTAGCTTTGTCTAGGGTTTTTTTTATACACAAAGTTTTAAATAATTGTGTCGTATTTAAGATTTATTCCTTCATTTTGAGAGTCATTTCTATTTTTTACAAAATTATCTTCTACTAAAAGAATTCTACTACTTAAATACTTAAACTTAAACCAACTTGTAAAATTGTTCCTCTATATCCTATAATGTTTATCCCTCCAATCCACTGTAGTGAATTGGAGGGATAAACAGTGTAAGTGAAGTTAAACTTGTCGAACAAATGGAGCAAGCTGGCACGGCATGGTATTGTGGGAAAAAAATATACGTTAAATAAGGAATAAAGTAAAAACCGAAAAAACTTCAATAAATACTCTAATATAGAAATTGGAAATAGCTCTACAAAAACATGGGTTAATCTTCCAACTATTTTCTTTATTAGAGAAAAACGTTTTTTCTTTATAAACTAAATATCATTATATTTATATTATTTATGTTATTTTAAATTTATTTTTTAGCCGGCTTATGATGATGAAAACCTTTAGCCTAATTTATTTATTATGTTAGAGGCTAATAGGTATGTTATTAAGGAGCTAGAGGAGGTTAATTCTCATAAAATAGAGATTTACCTCTTAAAAATCTTATAATTTATTATGTGGGCTTAGATAAACCTTCTTCATTACATGGCTTTCTAATATGCCATTACTTACTAATATAAATTTTTACTTCATTTGCTCCATATGCTTATAAAATGGAGCAGATATACACATCGTCCTTGTCAACAGCAACATCGATCATGGGAGAAATCAGCTCAATGGTCGCAATGAGGCCTGTTACCTTCTTCATCCTCTTGGTACGTACACAATAATAATTTCTACTTTAATTTTTTTCGTCGAAAATGAATAAAGAATGGAATTTATTCTACACAATAATGTATGTATGTAATTATATAATTGATTGTTTGTTATGTTTATGTTACATGTAGACGTTTGCAGTGCTTTTACTACCAAGCATTGTCATTCCAATATGGTATAACATGATGAAAAAGATAGAGCATAATGTGAAAATAGAGGCCAATTTTGCTCATCATCATCTTATAACAAAAGTTGAAGATGTAGCAAAATTGATACTTCCTAGTAATCTAGTGGCAATCAATCTTGCTAAGGTTTTGGATCATGTTAGTGGTGATAATCTTCTTTTTTCTGACATTCAAATCAAGGTATGTAAGTTTTATTTCTTAATTTTCAAAAATCTTTTATACTTCTATTGATCAAAACATGTTATTTAAGAAAGATATAAATTATCAATAACAATAATAATAAATAAATAACAATATGATCAATTAATATGTATCCATCGTTCTTATTATTGATTTTATTATTATTATTATTATTATTGTTATTATTATTATTATTATTTTTTGACAAACCATATAAGGAGTAGCATATGTGTATAATAAAATGTGAAAATGATGATTATTTATTTCGATACGTCTCAGTTCAATTGTATACTGAGATGTATCGAAATAAATAATTATTGTATATAATGATAATAACTCAATTAACTTCAATCTGATACATTTCAGTTCAATTCAATTCATTTCTAATATTCTGTATATTAGTGGCTTGTTTATTGAATGTTACTTGTATTCATTTTTCTAAAAGACTCAATTTGATATTAAAATTAGAAAGTTAACTAATAATTAATACATTGTTGAATGTTAATTGACTAAGAGCTCCAAAATTTAACCAGGTGGCGCCAACGTTGTTTGGAGCACAAATGATTGTTCCTCATGCAACACAGGTTTCATACATTGGTTTAGATGGCCTCTTCTTTGCATATTACAAAAATGGTGACCAACTATTTGCAATATACTCTAATACTACATTTGCAAAAACTCTTGATCATCACACTTGGTACACACAACATGTGAACCCTAATAGTGGAGAGCTATATGGAGAAGCCAACTTCACAAAACCAAGCAATAATTTAATTAACGCGACTTGGTTTCAACAAGCAATGTATAGCCCGAATGGTTCTTCATCATTAGGCCTTCCGTGGAGTAACAATGGAAAACAAGAGTCAAGCCTATTGTTACTCTCCGCGAGACTAGGTGGTATTGGAGCAATTTCTGTAGGGTTTTCTGTCCAAGCAATAGCCGATTTTTATACTAGTATAGATCTTAATGGTGCTACCTTGTTCATTGCAACCCCCCGAAATGATGGCAAGATACTAATGAGAGGACCAAAAGAGGCCGATATCAAAATTAATGGTAGCAAAGCTTTGGTTTACAATAACAACCAAGGTTATGTTGGTGAAGTATTATGTGAACCAAACAATAGAACTGATGCTACAAATGTTGGTGGTACCACCTTAAAGATTGGAGAAACCAATTTCATTTTCCATTGCTCGGAAATTGATATAGCCATGGTGCCAATGGTATTTTAATTTCTTTTTGGCTTCACAAATCTTATAAATTTTAGCATTTGTAAAAATTGGAGTACTAACTAATTACATGTTGGTTTTGTAGGTGTATGTATTAGCTTTTCCAAACAAGGGATTAGTTAATATGGTGCACAAGCACACCAATATAGCATTGATACTTCTATGTGTAATGTTGGTTGCCATGGTGATTTCCGTGTTTGCCTTTGTTGCCATGTTGGCTATAGCTGCTAGACGAGAAGTTCACCTATGTGTAGCATACATGAGGGAAATGGAGAAAACAACACAAGCCGAGAGAAAGAGCATGAAGCAAAGCTTGGCCTTTGCAAGTGCTAATCATGATGTCCGTGGCTATTTAGCTTGTATTAAGGGTTTGATTGACCTCTCTATTGTTGATCTTCCTCCCTCTTCTGAACTCTCTTCTAACTTGAAGAAAATGGATGCTTGTGCCGAGGACCTTTTAGGTGAATTATCTAAGTTGCATTGATTTTTATACATAATTATTATTTGTTTAAGAAGATGCATGGACCGGCCCTCAAGATTATTAATTAATCTATTGATGACCGATCTCTACGCAGCATTGGTGAATTCTATCTTAGATTTCAGCAAGATAGAAGCTGGAAAAATGCAACTCGAAGATAAAGATTTCAACTTAGCCCAACTTCTTGACGACATAGCTGATTTATACCACCCAATAGCCATGAAAAAGAGGGTTGAGGTGATTTTGGATCCTTGTGATGGTTCTGTCTTCAAGTTTTCCCATGTGAAAGGTGATCGCAGCAAGCTCAAACAAATCCTAAGTAACTTGCTAAGCAATGCTGTCAAGTTCACCTCACAAGGCTACATTTGCATTAGATGCAATGCCAAGAAGCCAAGCCTAGAAAACTCAATCATTGCTTCGAATAGGAACAACATCTTAAATAGGTAATAACGACGTACATAGCTTGTAATGTCTTTGTCTTACTAAAACTTAGGTTATCCAAAATAATGTCTAAATAACAGCGTGACATGATCGATCTCATCTTGGTCATCTATGACTTGCTTATTAGGGTATCAAGCTTTTTTCACAAGAACAAGCGTACATATAATGATCTTGAAAAGATGAAGAGGATTCAACAAGATCCAAGTTGCTTGGAATTTGAGTTTGAAGTGGAGGATACTGGGGTTGGGATTCCTAAGGACAAGCGTCGTTCTATATTTGAAGACTTTGTTCAAGTTAAAGAAACTTCCTCCGGACAAACTGGCACCGGTTTAGGACTAGGCATCGTCCAATCTCTGGTACTACACACTTGCCAATTGCCATTATCTTTTAAGTTTACACTGCTAATTTTTATTTATCTTATCTATGATGAAACAATAATGAGGTGAGGTGTATGATCTGAACATAATTTACAGGTAAGATTGATGGGAGGAGACATAGAAATCGTGGACAAAAGAAATGATGAGCAAGGGACATGCTTCAAATTCAACATCTTCTTGCTTGTACAAGAGGAAGGCACACCAATTGATAGTCCAAATCAAGAAATAACAGAACACATAGAGATCAACATTCCGAGCACAGGGCTAAGCACATGTGTGCGTAGCCCTAGAGGTGAAAAGTCATTAGTGATTGTGTTAATCAAGAACGAAGCACGAAGAGCAATGGTCCATAGATACATGGATAGCCTTGGAATAAACTTGAAAGTCTTAAGCCAAGTGAAACAACTTTACAGCGTTCTAAAGAAGATTAAGTCAAAGCTTTTTGAGCCTCCTCCAAGTTATAACAACTCATCCTCAGGGAGGTCAGACTCGTCTCTTCATGCCATCTATTGGAGTAGTAGCTCCGATTGTTGTAAACCCGGGCATAAGCTCTTACCTCCCAACATGATGGAAGGTTCCGATGATGTCCTACCTATGTACAAACGTTCTAAGGCTCGAAGGTCAACTACTAAGTGCATACTACTTATAGTAGATTGCAATGCTGCGGAAGATTTTAAAAAGCTACAGAGAGCTGTGACAGAGTTTAGGAAAGACCTTTACATGACTTGTACTAAGGTGGTTTGGCTCGATAGGCCAGAAACGCGCAAGGCTCACTTTAAAGGTCTACATAACGAGAGTCTTCCATCTACAGATGATATCATGTTAGACCCTCTTCATGGCTCGCGCTTATTGAGGATTATTCGACTTCTTCCTGAGTTTGGAGGCGATTGTGTAAATTCTCTTGCCACAAAATCTCAGAATTCCAACACCAGCACCGCAATTTTAATGAGCAACACACAGCCAGAAATTGTTGAGTCTAGTGCTAGGAATACGAGCTTTAGATTTTCTTCGACAAATGATAATCACTGTGCTCTTGAACCAGAACTCCCTCGAGCTGGAGAAATACAAGATAGGACCAATGAAAGTCTTTTAAGGTACCAAAGCTATATAATTTTGCACTATAATATTCAACATTGTCACAAGTCAAATAATAAATTTGTCTATATGCTAGCAGAAGTAATACAGACAAGAAGAAATCTCCGTTAGAAGGGAAGAAGTTATTGATAGTCGATGATCAAAGACTGCCAAGAATGTTGGCTGAAAAATGTGTTGCACGCTTAGGTGCCGAAACTCAAACATGTGAAAATGGTGAAGAAGCCCTTGAGGTGGTATACAATGCTTTAAGAAACCCACCAAGTGAAGGTCCATCTAAGTTTCCATATGATATTATTCTTATGGACTGTCAGGTTAGTCAAAAATATTTTCAAATTAATTTCGATTAACTTTATATACTTCCTCCGTTTTTTATACTTGCGTTGTTTCAAAGCTATATATATAACTTCATATTGTTTCATGCTTTCTTTTAACCCCTAGATGGATGTGATGGATGGATTTGAAGCGACAAGGAGAATCCGCGAAGAGGAGAAGAAGTACGATATACACATCCTAATCGTTGCGTTGACGAGTCATGAGGTGGATGGGCAGGAAGGGAGGAAGATTGCTGAGGCTGGAATGGATTTCCATTTGACTAAACCATTGAAGCCTAATGAACTTCTAAGCATAGCAACTTCAGTATTCAACTAGAAATTATTAGATGTACGTTAATTATTAAGTCTATATATATATATATATATATATATATTAAATTTTTGAATATAACGCACCATTAAATTTAGTTGCATGTATATGTATAGTAATTTTGTTTTTAGCGTTAAGCTCTAGAGGGGAGTATACTGGCATCTCCATCTGATAAAAGAAATTGTCAAAGTTAGATGTAAACCTTAAAAGAAATAGAGAATTTTGTATACCCCAGATTTACATGTTGTAAATAGAAAATTCATCGTCTACCAAAAAAAAAAATGAAAATAAATAAATAAATAAAATTCATCATTCTTGTAAATTGTGTTACATTAGTACGTAGTTCTGGTGTATCCAGCGATATGAAGATTAAAGTGCTAAGATTAATTTGTTTTAATTTTTTTTTATTGTTATATAATTTTTTTGCTACGTAGTCATAAGATCATAGCATGTGGTAAGAATTAATCTCAAGACATTATAAGTGAAGCTTTAACCGACTTATCGAGCTTAAAAAATTAACGGGTGGCATGTGGGTCGGCACGGCCCGCTAGGCACGTGGGTCATGCTGGGCCGTGGGCTAGGGTATGTCATTGAAGGCACGACCCACCTTCCCCCTTGACACGGCGCGACACCCCTTCCGGCCTGGGCTGACACGGCCCATGGCGGCACAGCACGATACGATGTCCACCTTTAACTAATGTTAATGAAACTCGAACAATTTGATATAAAAGCTTAGCTATCGTACAAGTCATAATAGTTAATGTATTTTGACTATTTGATATCAAAAAATAAGTAACAATCAATCGTGTGCTATAATTATCAGAGTAATATGAAATTTTTTAGGAAAAATCTTGACAATAATAATTATAACTGACAATATAAAATAGCCATGAAGCGATATAAAATCGTAACCATTCGAGTTATTAACATAACTATTTGATATAAAACCATAACTATTCAAGTTAGTAATATAAGGGCATGTTTACTTCAGCTAAAGACAGTTGAACTGAATTGAAAGTTTTTTTTATGAAGGATTAATGCGTAGCAAAATAAAAGAAGAGATGAACCGAACTAAACTGAAGTGAACTAAGCTGAATTAAACTGAACTGATTTTAAGTTGGAGTAAACATACCCTAAGTATTTGCTATAAATCATAGCTATTTGACTTATTAACAAAACTATTCTATATCAATTCATAACTATATGACGTACGAATATACGGAGTAACTATTTGCTATGAATTATAATTTTCTGATTTAATAGCATAACGATTTTATATAAAATCATATAACTATTCAATTGAACATTATAACTAATTGATATAAATTAGGAAAATTTCATAAATATAATCCCAATTATGGGCGTTCATCTAATAAAAACCGAACTTTGATTAATCCAAAAATGAACCCAACTTTCATACTCATTTTCCAATATTGGACCATCCTAAATNAGCTCTAGAGGGGAGTATACTGGCATCTCCATCTGATAAAAGAAATTGTCAAAGTTAGATGTAAACCTTAAAAGAAATAGAGAATTTTGTATACCCCAGATTTACATGTTGTAAATAGAAAATTCATCGTCTACCAAAAAAAAAAATGAAAATAAATAAATAAATAAAATTCATCATTCTTGTAAATTGTGTTACATTAGTACGTAGTTCTGGTGTATCCAGCGATATGAAGATTAAAGTGCTAAGATTAATTTGTTTTAATTTTTTTTTATTGTTATATAATTTTTTTGCTACGTAGTCATAAGATCATAGCATGTGGTAAGAATTAATCTCAAGACATTATAAGTGAAGCTTTAACCGACTTATCGAGCTTAAAAAATTAACGGGTGGCATGTGGGTCGGCACGGCCCGCTAGGCACGTGGGTCATGCTGGGCCGTGGGCTAGGGTATGTCATTGAAGGCACGACCCACCTTCCCCCTTGACACGGCGCGACACCCCTTCCGGCCTGGGCTGACACGGCCCATGGCGGCACAGCACGATACGATGTCCACCTTTAACTAATGTTAATGAAACTCGAACAATTTGATATAAAAGCTTAGCTATCGTACAAGTCATAATAGTTAATGTATTTTGACTATTTGATATCAAAAAATAAGTAACAATCAATCGTGTGCTATAATTATCAGAGTAATATGAAATTTTTTAGGAAAAATCTTGACAATAATAATTATAACTGACAATATAAAATAGCCATGAAGCGATATAAAATCGTAACCATTCGAGTTATTAACATAACTATTTGATATAAAACCATAACTATTCAAGTTAGTAATATAAGGGCATGTTTACTTCAGCTAAAGACAGTTGAACTGAATTGAAAGTTTTTTTTATGAAGGATTAATGCGTAGCAAAATAAAAGAAGAGATGAACCGAACTAAACTGAAGTGAACTAAGCTGAATTAAACTGAACTGATTTTAAGTTGGAGTAAACATACCCTAAGTATTTGCTATAAATCATAGCTATTTGACTTATTAACAAAACTATTCTATATCAATTCATAACTATATGACGTACGAATATACGGAGTAACTATTTGCTATGAATTATAATTTTCTGATTTAATAGCATAACGATTTTATATAAAATCATATAACTATTCAATTGAACATTATAACTAATTGATATAAATTAGGAAAATTTCATAAATATAATCCCAATTATGGGCGTTCATCTAATAAAAACCGAACTTTGATTAATCCAAAAATGAACCCAACTTTCATACTCATTTTCCAATATTGGACCATCCTAAATTTTAACCTGTAAAATCAAGTAAATCTTGTTAATTATCCGGTTTTTTCTTAACATTTTTAGGTTTCGGGTGGAAGGGATGGTTGTGGTGGTGTTTTCGGGTGGTCCTGCTTAAGAAAAACCGGATAATTAGCAAGATTTACTTGATTTTACTTGTTAAAATTTAAGAGGGTCCAAAATTGGAAAATGGACATAAAAATTGGGTCTATTTTTGGATTGATCAAAGTCGGGTTTTTTATTAGGTTAACGTCTATAGTTGACATTATTTGTACGAAATTTTTCTATAAATTATTCAACTTAGCATTATAGCAGCTACTCCATCTATGATATAATTCATAACTATTTTATCTAAAATCTTGAAAATAATCTTTAAATTGTATTTTCTAAATTACAATCAACTATTTAACACTCTTCATCTTCTTCCTTCAATTGTTCTTCTTCCTTCATCTCCCTTATCTGCTGCATCCCCTTTAAATACTTTCATTGTTATAATCCATTAATCCTTGGACTTTAATTTTTTATGGTGTACGTGGTATTTACTCAAAAATTTTCAACAAAAAAAAAAAAGACAAAATAATTATTTAACTTGTTCAATTATATTCCTTAAATCAAAAACCATAATTTAAGCTGGAATTGATTTGCTATGTAGGATAATGTAATAATATTCTAGAAACCCAAAAAAATTCCAGCAAAAACTTACTATAACATACATTTAGGGTATTATTCTCTAGTTTGAAAGTATCATTCATATCAAATAATTTAAAAAGTTGCTAATTTACTTGCTAATAAAATATATGGAGTAAGTAATTAATTATACAAAAATAAAATAAAATCTCTATTAGTTAATATTAATAACATAGATTTCAATCATTAAATTTAAACAAAATAAACACAAGAATATATCAAATCACCAATAATATTGGAAAGTATGCATAAAAAGAAAAGTTTAACATAAATAAATAAGAAGAAAAAATTAAACAACTAACAAAATTATTTCAATATTATTACAATGCAAACAACTAGAGAGTTTACTCCATTATTCTTTGAATTTCTCAATTAGAATTCTCAAGATTATTTACAATTATCAATCACAAAATTTCAGTTCACAAATCTTCCAATTAGCAATTAAAAGGTTAGTATACTATACTAATATAATTTATGAGAGGTTCTTGTTAATATACTACACTAAGTAGCTACTATTTGTTTTTGAATGTGGCATTTTCCGAAGATGGGATTAGTTGACATGGTTCATGAGCACACCAATGCAACATTAATACTCATATGTGTTATGTTGGTTACAATAATGATCCTTGTGTTGGTGTTTGGGGCAAAGTTGGTGAGGGCTGAAAGGCGCGAAGTGCAACTATGTGCAGCTTACATGAGAGAAATGGAGAGAACCGCTCAAGCGGAGAGGAAAAGTATGAGGCAAAGCTTGGCCTTTGCTAGTGCTAACCATGATGTTCGCGGCTATTTGGCTTGTATCAAGGGCTTAATTGACCTCTCTATTGCTAATCACCCTCCTTCTTCTGAGCTTGCTTCTAACTTGAGCAAGATAGATGCTTGTGCTGATGACCTTTTAGGTAATATCTTTTTCGACAATTATGTTAATTACTGCTCTCTCCGTTTCTTTTAAGTTTGTTACATTTGGTATCATGCACATAACGTAACATAGTTACCATTGAAAGTTAAGATCACTATTAATTATGTCGCAAGCTTATTAATTTTTGTGCAGCATTGGTGAATTCCATCCTAGATTTCAGCAAGATAGAAGCTGGAGCAATGCAGCTTGACGCTAAAGAGTTCAACATAGCTCAACTTGTTGAAGACGTAACTGATTTATATCACCCAATAGCCATGAAAAAGATGGTTGAGGTGATTTTAGACCCCTGTGATGGTTCCATCCTCAAATTTTCTCAAGTGAAAGGTGATCGCGGCAAGCTTAAGCAAATTATAAGCAACTTGCTAAGCAATGCCGTCAAGTTCACCTCACACGGTCACATTTGCATTAGATGTCATGCAAAGAAACCGAGCTTGGAAAACTGCATCATTGCTTCGAATAGGAATAGGCTCTTGAACAGGTTAGTTGATCAAAGTCTTCTGTGTATGATACATTTTCACAATAATAAAATTAAACGAGGATAACATTTTGCATGTTTTAAGGGAGAAATTGTTGGAGCTAAGGACCCTTTGTATAAATTATCAGTAATATTGAACCTATATAATATAAACTCGTAATTTAAACTTTATCATTACTTGTGCAGTAACTCAAACCATGCATAAATTTCTAGCTTCTTATGAATATGTTAAAATGAAGCATCCTTTATAATATATCCTCTTGCCATTTGTTATTTAACATTCTCTCGCAATAAATTAGTTTGAAAAAAATGTTTACTGCTACGACTTGTTTAACAGGTTGTCGCGCTTTTTTCATAAGAATAAGCGCGCTTATAATGATCTTGAAGAGATGAAGACAATCCAACAAGATCCAAGGTGCATGGAGTATGAGTTTGAAGTAGAGGATACAGGTGTTGGGATCCCTAGGGACAAGCGTCGTTCCATATTTGAGGATTTTGTTCAAGTGAAAGAGACTTCTACGGACCAAGTTGGTACTGGTCTAGGACTAGGCATTGTCCAATCTTTGGTATGTATGCTTAAATTTGCCATTTCAATTGAAGTTTTTTTTTCTCTTTTTTGTGTACTTTTCATTTATATTATGTTAAAATTTCATTGGTATATATTAGAGTAACTCTAATGAGTAATGACTAATGATGTGAGGTATGAATTCGCAGGTTAGATTGATGGGAGGAGACATAGAAATAGTGAACAAATGTAATGGTGAGCAAGGGACGTGCTTCAAATTCAACATCTTCTTGCTAGTACAAGAAGAAGGTGCACTACCATTGGACAGTTCACGACAGGAAATGATAATGGAGCATAGCGATGTAAATAATCTGAATATAGGGCTAAGCACGTGTATGCGAAGTCCTAGAAGTGAAAGGTCATTGGTGATTATGTTGATCAAGAATGAAGCGCGAAGTTTAATGGTCCAAAGATACATGGAGAGCCTTGGAATAAACTTGAAGGTCCTAAGTCAAGGGAAGCAACTTTATAGCACCTTAAAGAAGATCAAGTCTAAGCTCATTGAGCCTTCTCAATGTTGTAACTCATCCTCAGGGACATCAGGTTCACCTCATGCCATCTACTTGAGCAATCGCCCTGATTGTTATAGAGGTGGGCCACCCAAGCTCTTACCCCTCAATTTGATGGAAGGCTCTGATGATATCCTACCTGTTTACAGGCGGTCCAAGGTTCAGGGGCCAATCAAATGCATACTACTAATAGTGGATTGCAATGCAGATGATGATTTTCAGACACTACAGAGATCAATATCAGAGTTTAGAAAGGACCTATATATGACTTGTACTAAGGTTGTTTGGCTCGACAGGCCCGACACACGTAGGGCTCACTTCAAAGGTCTACATGACGAGTGTCTCCCTTGCACAGATCATATCGTGTCAGACCCTCTCCATGGTTCGCGCTTGTTAAGGGTTATAAGGCTTCTTCCCGAGTTTGGAGGTGATTCTATTAGGTACCCTACTACAACAGATTGTGGAAGATCTCAGAGATTTAATATTGGCACTTTACAGAGCTTTACTCCTTCAAATGGCTATACGCAAGAGGATACTAATGCAGATACTCCAAGGTATTAAATTATAATGTTCATGTTCATACGACAACATGCTTTATATGTAGTATCGAAAATTAATGAGTCCAAGAATTGGTTAGTATGTATCTTTATAATTTGCTTGCAGGATTGCGAAGAACAAGAAATTTCCCTTGGAGGGAAAGAAGATATTGATTGTTGATGATCAAGAGTTACCAAGAAAGCTAGCTGAAAGATGCATTGCACGCTTAGGTGCTGAAACTCAAACATGTGAAAATGGCATAGAAGCCTTTGAAGTGGTCTGCAGTGCTTTAAATAGCCTTCCAAGTGAAGGACCTTATAAGTTTCCATATGATTGTATTCTCATGGATTGTCAAGTAAGCTGGAAAATAAAAAAAATCTCAAATATGTTTTCATATGATTTTTTTTTTCTTACAGTGTATAATCGAAATTCCATAATGATTCATGGCTATTTGATCGTAGATGGATGCCATGGATGGTTTTGAAGCAACAAAGAGAATTCGCGAAGAGGAGAAAAGGTATGGAGTACACATTCTTATCATTGCACTGACGGCTCATGAGGTCGGCGGAGAAGAAGAGAGGAGGATTGCCGAGGCTGGAATGGATTTTCATTTAACGAAACCACTTCAGGCTAAGGAGCTTCAATGTTCACTGAATTATCATTTCTCTGTAAATTTTGGAATGTAGCATTCTATCACTATTCACTAAACATTTTGCAACTTCAGTGTTAGTAGTTTAGTGCTAATTATTATTTCCACTTTGGATTGCTTCATGCAATTATCGTCCAAAATTTTCGAAATCATACAGTTCTCACCACGTATGTTGTTGAATGACATTAATAATGTGTTTAGTAAATAAGAAAATCAATAAATCATATACTACCTCCGTTTCTTATTAGTTGCAACACTTGAATTTTTTATATCTCGCACATAATACCCCAATGTTACAACTAATAAGAAACGGATATAATAGAAATTACAGCTACTAAGTATATAACATAATTAAGACACAAGCAAAACAATTCTTGTTTCTTTCTCAATTTAAAACTGTTGCAACTCACATTATATAGATTTGTAATGTAACAAATTTTATGGGATAATAAAAAAGAAACAAAATTGGATGCAAGAATTAGCACAAACAAAAGATGTTATAAAATATCAGTACACTATTTACTACTTGTGAAGTGAATCCCGGCCTGATTAAAAACCGATAACAAGTGTATGAACTCGTTTTGTGTAAGCTTGGACGATCTTTTATCAGCATAATCATACTGCTTCAGCACACCGTTCACCTTAGCTTTAAAATCCGAGGGGTTTGTCGGCATGTCATCATCAGAGTCTGCATCAGAACCCTCAACTTCCATCTCATCTTCATCGGCCTTTCCATCCTCCACATCCATACTATGATCCCCGTTTTCATTAAATGCACCTCTTTGTTCATCTTTCTCATCGGCTAAGACAGACATATCAATTACCTCTGAATCATTCTTCAAATTGCCTAAAGACTCCAAGGTCTTGTAGTTCTTCTCAAGCATTTCTACAACTTTCTTTTGACCAAAAATTGACCCAAGTGTTTTGTTCTTGCGGCTGAAACATAGTGACAGCATCCCATTCCACTCTTTAAGTTTGCCAATAGGTATAGGAAGAGGTTTTTTAGGTTCAATACGAACAACTGATGAGTCGACCTTAGGTGGTGGCCTGAAATTATTCTTCCCAACTTTAAGAAGATGAAAGACACGAGCAAGGAGTTGAGTGTTCACTGACAGCCGGCAATACAGTTTGTCTCCAGGTTGAGCAACCAACCTCATCGCAAATTCTCTTTGGAACATTATAATTGCACATCTGAAGTTTTGTTTTTGATTCACGTCTAACAACTTGAACACTAGTGGAGAAGAAATTTGATAAGGGATGTTGGCCACACAGATATCAAAAAAAGGAAGTTCACACTTAAGAACATCTCCTTGGATGACCTGTTGAATCAAGGACAGGAAGAAGTAATTAATGAATATATTGCAAAAAATAAATTTCGTAAGTTAAAAACCCATAAGATCAAACATATAAGAAGTAATTACTTAAGAAATGACATGATAACAATCAGTCCAAGTCAAACTATACAACGAACGTGTGAAAGCAAGCAATAGAAACACCGACAACTAACTGGGCTTATTATTCCTCTTTCGTTCCACAAAAAGTTCAGACAAAGCACAATACTCAATACTCTCCAAAACTTGCTATCAAAGGAGCAAAACTTTACACATTGAACATGCGTGTAAGCATTGCCATTTTTACATTGGAAATACAATAAAAGGTGACTAATGTAGGAGTACATTATCACTTAATCTTAGGGAAGAAATATACTAGGATTTCTTTGTTGTCTACTATTCAACTTTTGCCAATATACCCACATACGAAATGATATAAAAGCTTGTGATAAACATAAGAGAACCATATCAACATATGCAAAATGATATATGGGTTAATAATTACAAGTAGAACCTTTTCTCCAAGACTTGCAGCTTGAAGCTCTCAATATTATGATTTATGATTTAGTTCAGTACAATCAATAACAACTTAAAACAATATTTAATTATAAAGCTCCCTATCACCAAATTTGCAACACGATGAAAAAGCACTCGCAAATTTCCTAACCACGTAAGGATTCAAAATCTCTCCAAGAGCAAAAACCAATCCACGTAAGAGAATTTCCTCAAACAAGCATAGGATTTAACAACTTAAAACACCAAATAAACTATCAAGAGAATATAGGAAATTAATACATCGAAAAAACCTTCCATATATTCTTGACTCTTGATTTGAATACAACTTGTATCAAATTCCCATTTTAAATCTGTAAATCACTCCTTCAAAATACAAGTTGTAATCACCACGAGCACCAAAATATATGTCAAAAAAAACAATCAAAAGAAAAGTAGCTAGAGTATCAGCCTATTGGATGTCACAACCTCAAAATGCCTGGGCTCATAAAAAAGATAATCACATTCAGGCATTCAGCATTTCAGCCCTTCCCTCCATTGCCTGGGCACTTTCACAAAGTGTACGCAAATCGTAAAGAAGCTATAAGCTTACACTCTAAAGCCATTAAAGGTTTGAACCTGCAGCTCAAATTCATATCTCCAATAAAATTTTGGCCAAAATTTTATTCAATGTTAAAAAACTAAAACCACCTTGCTGAAATGATCCTTGTAAAACCCACCTTACTTCTATAATCATACTTTTCCTCCTCAATACAAATCACCCAACAACAAAATTAACTCGATCAATCAATCAAAGCCTTAGTCCCATAATTGGGGTCGGCTACATGAACCAAAATAAATCATTCCNCTTTTTTTTTTTTTTTTTTTTTTTTTTTTTTTTTGCAAAGTGAAATTGAATCAACCAACAAAATTCAAAAGACAAGCATTTTACATTATACAACAGCTTTTCCACCTAAAAGAAGTTATTTTGGGGCAACAAAATTCATTCATACATCAACAACAACAACAACAACAAAAATTAAACAGGGCATTTGATTTCATGTGCTTTAATTTAACCATCCACCCATATTTCCTCAAAATTAACAGAACCCCATCAAATTCTACCTCAAAAATAAATAAATAAATAAATAAATAAATAAATAAATAAATAAATAAATAAATAAATAAATAAATAAATAAATAAATAAATAAATAAATAAATAAATAAATAAATAAATAAATAAATAAATAAATAAATAAATAAATAAATAAATAAATAAATAAATAAATAAATAAATAAATAAATAAATAAATAAATAAATAAATAAATAAATAAATAAATAAATAAATAAATAAATAAATAAATAAATAAATAAATAAATAAATAAATAAATAAATAAATAAATAAATAAATAAATAAATAAATAAATAAATAAATAAATAAATAAATAAATAAATAAATAAATAAATAAATAAATAAATAAATAAATAAATAAATAAATAAATAAATAAATAAATAAATAAATAAATAAATAAATAAATAAATAAATAAATAAATAAATAATAATGAAAAAAAATCACAAGATTCAATCTTTAAATCAAACCCCCAAATTAATTAAACAAAATTCCACAAAAATAAAAAAAACAGGGCATTCAATTCTACTTCACAAAAATCATACGATTCAAACTTTATGCTCAAAATAAATTCCCCAAAATCCACAAACTAAACATAAAAAAAGAAAAAAAAATCCAATCAATCAACAAAAAATATAATAATCATATTAAAACAATGTAATCAAATGTCAAAATAATCACAAAAACCCAACAAATTAAACATTAAAAAAAAATTAAACCTTTAAACAATCAACCAAAAAACGATAAAAAAAAAATCAAATTAAATAAAACAAACCTCTAATTTACTAGACAAAGGGGTACCCTGAAAACGGCGTTTAAGCTCAAGAACCATACGAGAGTCCAACTCAACAGCAACAACTTTTTTACCAGCTTCTAGAAGCTTCTTAGTAAGATTCCCAGTACCAGGACCAATTTCGAGGATGACGTCAGTAGGTTTAATTCCAGCTTTTTGAACAATTGATTCTACTAACATTGGATTTTTTAGAATATGTTGTCCTTTTGATTTGTGAAATGGAATTCCTCCTTGAAAATGGTTGTTGTTTTTTTGTTTTTCTTTTCGGATTTTACCTCCCGCCATTTTTGGGGGTTTTGCAGAGGAAATTAGGTTTTTTTTGGGGGGGGTGGTTTTGGGGAAGAAGGTTGATTTAGGGTTTTGAGTGGGGTTTTATATTGTGTAGGAATTTTTATTGTTTAATAGATTTTAGTTTGATACGGTTTGTTTATACGGAGTACGCTACCTTGATTGGTTGTTTGACCAGCTTGAATATTACGGATTTATGGAGTATTTTTATTTAACTGGTTGCTTGTGGATTGTCAAATCGTTAATTTATAAATATTGATGAAGCGACGAAGCGTAATGGTGGATGGAAAATGAATAACTCGATAAAATTTGGCATAGATAAATAGATTAATAATTTCACTTGATTTTAAAATTTTAGTATCTCATTTTCCGTATTTAACTTTGGTTCAATACTTGACAAAATTCAACACTTATATTGAGGTAACGAGATCACAAAATGGACTTTAATTTGCAACCAATGAAGGATTCACACACATGGATGTTGAAGGAAACAATCTTACGGTCACGTATACAATCAAGTGACTTTCTCGCCCTCCTTAAAAAATCACACTTCTGGTTATCAAAATCCATCGGCTCCTGAAGAACCTAGTCTCATACAAAGTTAACCATTGCTTTCGTGAAGGCAATCATGTTCAGTAACAAATGTCGACCACCTTGTTACCACCCCCTTAACAATTTACACAGTTTGCTCAACCCCTTATTAATTATATATATCATCATAATTGAGTTGGATAAACAAGGTATCACGGCGACCTAATTTTTTTTCATCATTATCCTTAAAATAATATATTTCAGAAAAAAAAAAAAAAAAAAACTTGGCAAAACAGCACCATTCTCAATGATAGGAATTGCAATTCCCACCCCATCTTGCACGGTTGCACCATCAAGTATTCAAGGCATTGACAGTGAGTCAGTGACACCCTATTCACTCATGTACTCCATTCTAGTATTCTCAAGACAACACTGCACCGTTCACACAACAATTCAACCAAGTCCTACGCTGTGAGAAACAGTATGGTTACCCACTCCAATCAAAGCACCCCGACTCTCGGCTACAACCCTTCACTCAAGTCAGCTTCACCCAGAACAATTGATGTTGCACATAAAGGCAAGTTGCAGAAATGACTGCCTAGTAAAGATATAAAAAAAAGTACCATCAGAAGTTGAAAATCTATACTCAAACTGTTATTTTAATAGCATCCATACATTTTTGTAACAGTTGTTATATTTACATTGAAGCGAGCATCAAAAGCAAGGATCGAACCATACACAGGTTTTGAAAATGGCCTTCAGCTGTGTTGGATAAACAAACCAAAGATAGATGAAGGTCAACATATAGGTAAGCTTAAGCTAAGGTAAGTTAAAAGGGTCATCATACATTAGCAAGTATACAACAAGATGCTTCATACGCATTTGATACCAAGAGGTACTCAGAGCTCTTTTGTAAAAGACGATCTCCTTACAATAAACTACTCCTTTTCTTAAGAAGCAAAAAAGTGCAAGTGCAATTGATGCATACAAGTATATCTTTCTAGAACACCTTGCCTAAAAAAATATGGGTAGAACCCAAAAAAATTATGGTGTTGAGTGATGACTGAGCTTGATTAATTATAAAATAGAGGAAAATGTGGTTCATAAGTTTGATAACATTCTTTCAAAGAAGTCGTCCATGCGTTTCATCTTCTTGTAATGTAGTGTATTTTTTGGAAAGTATGACATAGCATTAGAAACCATCACATTGATATCGTGTTTTACAGCTTCCACACTCCGATAATAGTTATTTGTCAGTCTTGACCGAATTACACTCAGAGACAAAGGCACTGGAAATCTGCACTCAAAATAAATAAATAAAAGTAAGCATTGATAGAAAATAATGTGTCACACAAAATTTGGGTACATGAAATTGTTCAGGATCATTGGGGGTTTTGCATATATTACATCAGAAATATTATCAAATCGACAATAAAGAGAGAACAATTTGATTCAGGAAAACTTGACAGTAACATGCCAAACTTTAAGCAGTCACCTCAAAATAAGTTAACTTTTCGATTAACCATGAATAGGCCCACTTTACCCACCTTCACTTTAATCAGGACACTTTACTGTAAACCAGTTACTCAGGTAAAACCCAATATTGTTGACTGTTTGAATGCTAAAAGCCGATGTAGAAAACATGTTGATTCATTTATTACCAAAAAATATGTCGCATTCCATCCCCTCTTAAGGCTTTCCTTCCTCTTCTAAATAAATTGATAGCACTTACAATATAGTTTTGGCTTACAATTGATCAAAATTCAGGTTATAGCTGATCAAATATTATGGCATTAATATGGTAGTAATTTGTGATAGGGTATGACTGAATGACAGGGAATTCATGTTTTAGTTATTGTCGACGAATCCAATATCTAGCTCATTAGTATTATTTGAATTCAGAGTTCAGGTCACCCAAGGTCTCTAGATGAAAGGGGTCCTTGGTTCAGCTATTTTCAGCTGAAGTTAACAGGCCCTTAGAGTCCGTTTGACAAGTTTCCCACGAAGCTCCTAATGAGTGGAAATCATTTTCTTTCTAAAACGAAGGGAAATCATGTTTTCTTCCCTTTTCCTTATTTCTTTTCTACTCTTCACAAATCCAACCTCTCCCTTCCCTTTCTATTTTTTTTTTCTACCATTTTTCTTTTATGATACCAAACGCTAGAAAAATATTTTTTATTTCATGCTTTCTTTGAAAACTCATTGTCCATTGAAAAAGTTTTCTTCCCAACCAAACGGACCCTTAGTGTCTACTATCAAATTGTATTTTTCTTGAGGCCTCTAATTCTCTAAATAAGCTTAGGGCTATATTGACACTGATTTGCATTTCTCTAGATTTCTCACATGAATTTGCTGGTTTCTCTTGGGTTTCCACATATTTCGAGGAGAAATTTGGGATGAATCTCAAGAAAAAGCAAAAAATGAAAACATGAACACTGAACAGCTCACCGATTTAAAAAATCTGGCCTTTGAGAGACCTGCTCCAAATTGATCAAACCATACTCCTGTAAATTTATAGAAATCAAACATCACGTTGTTATGTCATTTAAAGAAGACAAAAAAAGCATCAGTCTTACCATTGTAGAGTGTAGACTAACAACCATTTAAATCATTGCAAAAATACAATAAAAAAGAAATACAAAATCATATAGCAGATTGAATACCCTAAAAAGACCAGAAAAGAAAAGGGAAAAGTAAAGATTACCTGTTTCCTCCGCTCTAGTTTACAGAGACAGTCAAGAAATTTGTTTCTCATCTCAAAATCAATATGTGGGGGTTCCCACCGAACATCAGGATTGTGCAATTCCCATGGACTGTGTAGTTCAAAGCCTGGATCACCCTGGTACTGAACAGCATATCTATCCCATGGACTGTCAGGAAAGTCACTAGATTTGGGTTTTTCAGAAAGTATCTGACCTTCCCACCAGCTGCCACCATCTCCATCCTCATGCCTCCACCATACTGAGCACATATCCCCAGGAGACCAGCTTCTATTGACAGCAAAATCGTACCATGTTTTCTCAACCAAAAAATCAGGGGCGTGCAGCAGTTCTGGAAGAGTCAACTTCAAAGATTTTCCAAATACACATGAAGACTCGTCTATGAACTTGAGTGTGAGCTTACAACAGCTCTCACCAGAGCCAGGTACGGGGGCGTAAATAAGGCCTTCAACCAGGCAGGTCTCAACATCATTGATCCTTCCCTTCATTGTCACCCAAGGACCCCTTTCATTTGTAGCATATTTTTCAATATATTCTTGGTGGCCCTGACAATACCACAACTAAATCAGAATACACTTGCAGAAACCAAACAATGAAATGCAATCATAAAAGTCCATGGAATTACCTGTCTCAAGTACACAACTTCATCCCCAAGCTGAGGGATATAACGATAACCAGGTTCGTGCTCCGACAACATCAGCCATGATATCTTCCCAACAGCAAGATTACTCGTGCTGGGAGGACCCTGGTCATCTTCAAAAGGATTGCCTTGCCTGCTCCTTGTAAATCTGGATCTGAAAGGTATGCGTGAATCAAAATTGCTCTCTCTTGAATAGTTCTCTGCAATCTTTGATGTTCCAGCCGATCTATTGTTCTTCCGCAGCTTCAACTTACAGCTTCCTCTTCCAGTTTCACATGTGCTTGCCTTTATCTCCATAGACCTAGTTCGGCGAACCACATCAGTTTCAGCATCAGGAAAATCAGCGCCTGGAAAGGTTTGATAGTGGCCCGTACTGGAAATATTTTCTTCAACATCGCTGTCGTTGCTGGCTGCATATGACAATGAAGAATCTTCGGTAGCAACTGGCTTTTTTGCTCCAGTAACCAATTTCAGTTTAGGAGTTTTAGCTTGCTTTATGATTCCGCTCGATTTTATCTTGATCTTGGTTGGCACAGGCTGAGCATTCTCTTTCAACTCATGAGAGTTTCCATTACTGCCAACTACATTATTTCCCATAGTATAGTCACCACCATCTTCTCTAGGTCCTTTTTCATATCGTCCACTACAAGAAACTTCGATTGGGATGTCACTACCAGTAGCAGCACTTGCATCAATAGGAATTTTTTCAAGCAGTCCTTTACACTTGATTGTCACTCTGTTTGCACTTTGAAATGGCTTTAGATCAATTGCAGCAGCAGGATGTAAATCCATGTCCTCGTCACCTACGTTACACTGCTTGTCTTCCTCTTTCTGAAGTAAAGAAGATGAAGTTTCCAATGAACTTTTGTCATCACTTTTATGCAATGATTTTTTAGTATCACGGACAGAAAATTTAAGTACTAATTTCTTTTTATTTCCAACAGATGCCTGAGATTCAGGCAGCTCACTTGGCTCCATAACAGGAGTAGAATCATTTAAAAAAGATTTTTCTCCACCATGAACAAGTGAGTTCTGAAGATCCCAATCAAGCTCATCATCTTGAATTTCAGAACCTTGAGAAAATGATCCACCATCTGAAGATTCACCTTCTGATCCATCCACATCATCTTCACCAAGTGACGACATCTCCGGGATGCTAGAGAAGGCACTCTTTGCATTCCTGGCCGCAGCTCTCTGAGGTCTAAGTAATTTAGCTTTCAAAGACTTTCTTTTCTTTTTCGTAGCCTTGCGAGTACTTCTCAATATTCTATCCCTATTAGTCTGGGAAGAAGTTCCACTGCAATCTTCCACTCTTTTCCTCCTAATGCGTCTCCCAGAAACAGTAAACTCGGCCTAGAAAACACCACAATTTTATCCTGAACAATTTTAAAAAGGGGAAAAGAAGCAACAACACCTGTACAACATGACTTACTTCAGCTTTCTCATTCTTCCTTTTGGATCGACGAAGAATGTCTTTTTGCTTTTTCTTAACATCAAAGTTCTCTGCATCAGAGTCTGTATCATCATAGGAGCTGGTCCCTAAACTTTCCTGCTCTTTGGCACTGGTATATTCCTCTGCTGCATCATATTCTGAATCCGCATCATCACTCATAGCTTCATTTTCTGGTTCCCATAAAACAGCATCCATAGGTTCAGGAATATCAATGATTGCTTCTGGATCTGGCAAAGGTGCCATCTGGAAATCTTCACCCAAACTGAAATCCGGGCCAATGGCAAATTTTATATTTGATGGGCGCCACTCCACACCAAGAGCTCCAAGACGCCGCCGCTGGTACATACTTTGATATGGTTCAGGATATGGAATCATGCCTGAAATTAAAATCCTTTTTATCAATGGAAGTGAGATAAATATAGGAGGAGATGCATAATATTGTGACTTTGAGCTTACTTGAATCACAAAGGGGATCCAGAAGATTTCTTTGGTATGGACTAAGCTGTGACTCCTGCGCAGCATATCATTTAATGATCTTAGCTTTCTATTAACTATAAGTTTATCATCAAGAGGTTGACGATAACAGCAAGAGTCAAAGCGTTTACAGACATAAGTCCACAACCACAAGCGACAACTGACAAGTGCAGTAGAAAAAGCATTAATTACATACACAAAAGCATATTTAGCTTAAAATCTCTAAATTGTTACCTAACCCCCATCTACAGTATGAGAAAAGGCTGAAATAAGATAATTCATTATAAGAATTATTTGTCAGAGTTTCTTAGAAGATCAAATTGTCAAAGGAGCAACAATAGCAAGATACAAGCACATAAACAGAGAAAACAAGCATTATCCAGAACTTGGGTACTACATAGAGAATACAATGTCTCTGACCTGATCAAGAACATTTCCCAGAGCATCACGGATAAGAGGGCGATAATCACCCAAGAAGAACTGTAAGAAAAGCAGATGCAATCATCATGAGATGTCATGCAAATTTGCAATTGAATGAACACAGAAAGACCAGACAAGATTAAACCCAAACCTGATCATATTGAGCATCTTTGTGAGATTCTCCTTGACCAGTCTTTAGCAGGTATATCTGGCCAACATCATCTGAGAGTACAATTGAAGTCCCATCCCTGATTTACAAGAAGAAACTATTACAAATTGTATGAAAAATAATAAGAGACAAAGAACAAGCACAGAGATGTCAGCAAGTTAAATATGCTGCACAAGGTTAAAAAGGATATTTACTTGTAGTCATAAAATCAACATGACAAACCACACACGAAGTATTTAACCATTAAAATCAGACAAGCATAAGCTCTTTCCTTTCTTTCTTTTCTTCAAAAATTTAAAGAAAGGAATAATATGTTGCCAATATTCACTTACGAAGAGAATTTTCCGTCAACTAGTTTACCACGTCCAATTTCAAACACCCGAACTGGAGTTCCTTCCCATATCTAAAAATTCACAGAACCAAAAAGATTAAATAAGGAAGTTTAAACTATAAACACAGGGAAGTAGAAGTTTAGGGCCAAAAAACTTACATCCCATATAATGGTTTTTCCATCATAACCAGCACTCATAGCTATCCGAGGATTAAAGGGGTGCACATCTAAAACATACGTCTGAAAAAAGGAGAAAAAAAAAAAAAAACAACAACAATATCAACAGTCTCATAATATCAAAGGGAAATAGGGAAGGAGGAAATCAGAAACTTAGGAGAGGAAAAGTTTTAGCAATGATATTGAAACAAAGTCAAGGGTCAAATTGATGAGAATAATATAATTTTGAAACACTAGGAGCAGGCACAAATAAGTGAACCACCGCAAGTTGCAAAAAATAAAAGATAAGATTTTCAGTGTAATATAAAACAAAGTAGGTTTTAAAATTAATACTCTATCTCAAATTTTTATCTAGTTCACTTTTCTCACGGTCTTTAACGCAAACCTTTTGACTATAATCATCTTTAATTATAGGCAAATAAAAAATATAACAAAGTTAATACTTGAAAATACACATTATAATGAATCCAACGAATTCTGCATAAATATCAAGTTTGTCTTATATATTAGTCAAATAATATGGTCAAGGTTTTCCCAACTTTGACAACCACCACCAAAACAAGCCAACTGAATAGTAGTGTCCAATACAAGTATTATAGTCTGATTATTTTAAGAAACAGACGGAATTGAATAAAGGTGTCTGACAGTAGTAAACTAATCTAAGAATCCAGATTAAGCTAGAAGATGCACATTTTTAAAACAAGACTAATCCAAAATTATCAAGAAAAAATCATGAAGGGTCTTCAACACTCTACTCATCTCAAGAGAATTGTATTACAACAAACACAAGTAACCAAACTTCTCAGCATAAGTTATGGAAAGATCTTCTACTAGTTCTTGTAACGTATATAGTAACACTACCACTTTCNCCAATTTCAAACACCCGAACTGGAGTTCCTTCCCATATCTAAAAATTCACAGAACCAAAAAGATTAAATAAGGAAGTTTAAACTATAAACACAGGGAAGTAGAAGTTTAGGGCCAAAAAACTTACATCCCATATAATGGTTTTTCCATCATAACCAGCACTCATAGCTATCCGAGGATTAAAGGGGTGCACATCTAAAACATACGTCTGAAAAAAGGAAAAAAAAAAAAAAAAACAACAACAATATCAACAGTCTCATAATATCAAAGGGAAATAGGGAAGGAGGAAATCAGAAACTTAGGAGAGGAAAAGTTTTAGCAATGATATTGAAACAAAGTCAAGGGTCAAATTGATGAGAATAATATAATTTTGAAACACTAGGAGCAGGCACAAATAAGTGAACCACCGCAAGTTGCAAAAAATAAAAGATAAGATTTTCAGTGTAATATAAAACAAAGTAGGTTTTAAAATTAATACTCTATCTCAAATTTTTATCTAGTTCACTTTTCTCACGGTCTTTAACGCAAACCTTTTGACTATAATCATCTTTAATTATAGGCAAATAAAAAATATAACAAAGTTAATACTTGAAAATACACATTATAATGAATCCAACGAATTCTGCATAAATATCAAGTTTGTCTTATATATTAGTCAAATAATATGGTCAAGGTTTTCCCAACTTTGACAACCACCACCAAAACAAGCCAACTGAATAGTAGTGTCCAATACAAGTATTATAGTCTGATTATTTTAAGAAACAGACGGAATTGAATAAAGGTGTCTGACAGTAGTAAACTAATCTAAGAATCCAGATTAAGCTAGAAGATGCACATTTTTAAAACAAGACTAATCCAAAATTATCAAGAAAAAATCATGAAGGGTCTTCAACACTCTACTCATCTCAAGAGAATTGTATTACAACAAACACAAGTAACCAAACTTCTCAGCATAAGTTATGGAAAGATCTTCTACTAGTTCTTGTAACGTATATAGTAACACTACCACTTTCTGTAAATGTTCCTCAACATCAACACAACTACACAAACAAAGCACATATTTTGCATTCACAAGAAAAAAATAAGTTAGCACTTACAGATTCAGTATGACCAGTCAGACAATGTACTAAGCTTCCATCTGCGGCATTCCATACACATATTCTGCAATCTGCCAACAAAATGAAACCAATCAGAGCTAACAAACATATGTTACTGAATACAAAAAAAGAGCAGTATAGCACTGTGCTGAACATATACTTCCTCCTTCAGATGTTAGTATGTTACTTCCTATTCATCAATGTACTACTAAGACTTTGTGTACTACGAAATTAAGAATACGGAATTATTATCTAAAACAAACAAGTAAATATCGACACGAGGAGAACATAACTTGGAAGAAGAAATTATTGTCAAAAATCTACAACATCCGCCATTCACATAGTTTTTTCTTTGTAACTACTTTTTAAGAGTAAATTATTGTTGAGGTTCACCGAATCACAAATATCTGAAGCAAATTAAGAAAATCTAGCATCATCTAATTTGAAACCCTCCTCATGAAATTAAATCAAACTACAACATTTCAACCCAAGATTTTGACCAAACTAAAGGATGAATAACAAGAGCTGTTTGTTCAATCCCTAATTCTTTCAATTCTAGCTTCTGATAGAAAATAAGGCAATAGTATTGAGTTAACTGAGCCAAAAATAGTGAATTAGAGGATTATTGCTAAAGCAATTGAAAATTTTGCCATTGGTGTGCCTCACTAATGGAATTGTTGACATTTTCCATAAGTAGGTTGTGCCACCAAGTTAAAAAATCTATTATGAGGTAGTAAGTTTAACAAAAAATCTTAGTAGGTAGTTTAATCAAAATTCTGCACATATCAGGTGACAACTTTCTAAAATTAACCAAAAGGTTGAGATATTGAAATACACATTGATAATAACAAAACAAAATCTCACACAACTAAGTTATTACTTACACATTGATGACTGGTGAGCCTACTAGTTAAATTTCAAATTTTTTCCTCAATAGTATAATATCGTTTACTAGCCATTTATGTTACAGGGTATATGCATACAAAATAGATAAAAATATTACTCATAGTTTGGTATTGATAAATTGAAAAGGACAATGACAACATTAATATTGAGAATAACATAGTTAAAATCAATCAATCAAAGCCTTGGTCCCATATTGGCCTATTTGGGGTTGGCTACATGAACCAAAATTGAGCATTCCATGTGGTCATCCGCATAAATTTTCCTCCTCCATCCATTGGGATTAAGAACCTCGTTCTATGTAAATCCAAAAGCTTTGTATCTTTTCTAACACCTTCCAACTAAGTCATATTCAGTTTCCCTTCTAACATTTTGTAAGTCGGTACAGATTATAAAAAAATTTAAAGAAATATATTTTGACTGTTATAGATTTTTTGGTTTATGATTTTTCCACATGTTTTTTCTCTTACTATAATTGAACACATAAAAATGATTCTTTTTCAACCGTTTCGAATTTACAAAAACAAATAAAAATAATATCAAATTGAACATAAATTAAGCTTTGAATCAATGAAACTTTCCTTTTTCTTAAATTGTATGAATACATGTTTTAGTTGTGATTATAAAACGTTGTCATTCAACTAATTATCAAAACTATTTCCGTCTAATTTAAAAGTAAGGAAGGGTAAGGTAGTGTGGTAATTTTAAGTGGACACCACACACTCCCATCCTCTCTTATATAATAGAGAATTTGAGGGTGTGCGTGTGTGTGAGTGAGGACACACAAGGACATCTCATTCTCATATTATCTTTTTAAATAGGCACAGATATCAAAGTTTTTGTTGGTAGGGTGTAGGTTTTTTATAAGTGGTGTATATTTTCAGTTAGAAAGACAGAGATAAAGAGTTCAATTACTTTAGCCTACTTTAATAAAAAGACAAAAAAAAAAAAAAGGAAGCTACCCATTATAGCAGCAAGCACAAAACGATTATCGAGGCTCCACACAATCATATTTACTCCACGTGGAGTTGGAAGTATTCTCCGACGTGGTCCTCCTCGAGGTGGTTGAGGAGGCAATGGCGGAGGGGGTACCTTGAGATGATAGGCCTTGGTCCAGCGCCCAACCTTTCCCTATGACATTAGAAGCATTAATTAATCAGTAAAATCATTTAACAGCACAACAAATCAGCCAGAAGTAAGATTATGTATGAAAATCAGAACAAATGCATAACTCATCTGAATCCCTAATATGAAAAAAGGTACCGTAAAACTTCAGATAAATTATAGAAACTTAAATCCAAAAAGGCCATCCAAGTTGAGGAAAACAAAAGGAGGAAAAGGAAGGAGAAGAAAGAAGTTCTTTCAGTTGCTAGAGCCTAGATGATAATCTCGAGACAAAATGCCAATTAATAAATAAGAAAACTCACATGTGACCTACGCGACCTTGGTACCCAAATGATTGCACTTCCATCACGAGAACATGTTACTATGTTATCATGACTGAACCTGCGGGCACAAAAATATAACAAGGATCAAGAAAATTCCCCTGCGCAAAGTGTCGTAGACTCATGGTCTTGCAGGACAAACACTGAACCAAGACCAATTGCAATGGAAACGATAAAACAAACATGCCTGCATGGATAGCAAGCAGGATCATGCCCACATAATCGAGATATAGCAGTACCCACCACAAATTTTTGAATTTCAAAGATTGATCATCCTTTAGAGCATCCCCAGTGACTGATCTGGCAATTATAGCACAACCACTGCAATCAAAGAATACACTTTTCCATTAATACTTTCTGGTGAAGGTGAACTATTTTTGAATATAAGTAACAGACAGACCTGAATTGCACATAATTGACATCATTCTCATGCCCAGCCAACAGATCAATCTCATTATATGGCTGCTCCGGATCATCAGTACTGAGCTTGGGAGCATTCCAAACCTGCAACAACAGAAACTCAGAAAATAGATATTGATTTTCAGATGCACATTCATAACATTCAGCAAAATTGCAGGCTAAGAACACTCCTCAATCCTGATATAGCCCAATCTTTCCAACTCGATAATATATTTATTATTTTTTTGGGTTTCATCTTTTAACAGACCAAAATAAGAATCAATAGTTGACTCGGAATATATCATATAGATGGCAGTATGATACATTTGATCAATCATATCTCACATTTTTAATAGCTATTATGCATGGAGTTCCAATGATGAAAATATTGCATACTTGTCACCCAGTAAGATTTTGAGAAAAAAATTGTACTAGATCACATATTCACAGCTAGCTAATACAGCTCTCCTCCAGAGTTCAAATAGAAGTAAGCAGTAGTGGTGCATATATTAGACAATGCAAGTAAAAGCATCACATGGCAATAATGTCCAAAATTACAATTAGAGAATGGTCAGTTTTACCCTTGCACATGTATCAGAGCTGCCAGTCACAAACACAGTTCCATTAGCATTATATGCACAGCATGTAATATGATGACTTTGATTAGCTGTACCTGCAGATGAGCAAATTTAAATGAAAACAAAACCCTCCAACCACACCAGAATACAATAATGGTACTTGATAAACCAACCAATCCCAGCGTCAACAGGCTTTGGTACATAGATTCGAGGCTTGAAGTGTGAATTCCTTGCATCCCATATCCTACAGGTCCCATCATCTGATGAACTGCAAGACGAAGTCTACACATCAAAGTTGTTTATAAAACTACCAGATGCTATCCTCTTTAACAAACACTAATTCAAATTTATTATGACAATTTTCAGAATAAAACTCACGACAAAAGTTGGTATGCAGTCCTCGGACTAAATGCAATAGCTGTAACAGCACCAGTATGGCCTTGCAGTATTGATATTGGAAGCCCATCTGGCAAGCGCCACTGCAGAGTGTAGAATAACAGACAAACTAGTGTTCAGGAAACTGATATATGCACTGTCAAGATCATTCATTTTGAAATAGAAGGAAGCTTACCACTCTGATGACAAAGTCATTTGAAGCAGATGCCACCAAAGCATTGTTTGAGCTTACAGCTAAGTCAGTGATGTCCCCCTTACACAAGGAGTGCATTTAAATTCATCAAAATCAAGTACAGAGTAATCACCATTTTCATTTAAATTAATGAGGTTATGAGGTCCAAGTGTGCACTTAATAAGTTAATAGTTAAAACTCACCTCATGTCCACGACAGCTGGCCAGGCAAAATGCAGTTTCCATAGACCAAACTTTCACAAGACGGTCATCGGATCCAGTAATCACATACCTGCCTGCTCGGTCAAATATGGCTACAGAACAGAAACAAACATTGCGGTGAGTTTTAACTATGATATACTTATTAATTCGCAACCAAAATTGTATTAAATTAAAAAAATAATAATACATACACACACAAATCCAGAGCTTGATGAACTCAAGCCAAATAGACAAACAGCCGACATGCAACAACTCAAGATATAGGTGAATTTAGTGAAAGGATGATGGCAATAATATAAAATGTCGCATCTGCCACCAGTAGGTTTAGAAGATAAAATAACCATTTCCACGAAAGCATAAAGTGCAGGGTACTAGCTTTAACTCAAAAAGCACCAAATATCTGAGATTGTGTTGACAATTGATGTGTTAGACTAAACTCAACATTGCTGATACTAACTTGACACTGGACAGATGCAAAGTTGAAATCTTTTGACGTCTAGGGACAATTAAAACTCCCAAGCCCCCAAAGATCCTTTATTACTGTAGTCCCACTCCCAAAGACAAGTTGCTAGCAGAGGAGGGCATTATGAATATTTACAAAACACACAAAAGCCATCAACAAATCCATTCATATGAATATGATCAAGCAAGTAGCTTCTCCATCATGGTTGAGAACAGCACAAGCACATACATCTACAAACCAGTCAGAAAACTCAAGACACAATAAGTTACCACAATAAACAGCATTCCGGTGTCCTCTAAGTCTCTTTATATTTTGCATCTTTTGCACCATTGTAGATGGCTTTGCAATGGCATAACAAGCAGCATGTATTGATGAAGGACGATGGTGCCGTGTAAAACCACCACCAATAGCCCTCAAATGCAATGCATGGACTTGATCAATCTGTGTATGAGGCCAACGCAAGTACTGAGGCACACCCTTCACTTGTTTTTTCTCTGCAATTCTATCACCTGAAAATGTAGACAATAAAAATAAAATTATCGAACAATCTTTTACAGTAGTAATAGACAAAAAGAAAAGCCAAATAGCATAAAAAAATTCTTGTGAAGAACCAGTGGACCTCATAAAATGACGATTACGAATCTTATAGAAGAATTCACAAAAGGTTTAGGAAGTCCACAACAGCAATATTTTAGAAGTATGTTTTCCCCAAAGCATAAACAAAAAAGGAGGCCCCAAGAGAAAGTGTTTAATTAAGCCATAACTAAAACTGTATCTACATAGTCTCACTGTAGTTATAAGATAAAAAAAAATAGCCATTTTCTTTTCAAGGTCTCACTACATTTATATAATCTACAGTGGATATTACTAGCAAAAAAAAGGTCTTCAGGTCAACCAAATTATCCTTAACCATTGTGTAATCTGCAATATTACATAATTATGCAAACACAACATTTTTCAAATGACAGTTACTGAGCACAAGTGGTGTGTGAGACAATGGGGGTATAAGGCATATACAGTACCCAGTGTGAATAACATTAGTCCAGCTCACCCGCAAATTTCTCACATATCAGACTATTATGTTACTCCCTATGATTTGATTGAATTTACTCACTTCAATTTTGGTGGTAAAAGTTACACATCTTTGACTACAAACTCTAGTGAAGTGTTTTGTTCAACTTTGGAATTGAGTATGAGGTTATATGTAATACAAGAGGGTGTGGGTAGAAGGATACCTACAAACAGATAACAGAAACCACGTCTTAGGTCCAAAACATAGTAAAACTCGAAAACTTTTCTTTATCTCCTCATTCCTCATATTTCCTTCCCACACAATCTCCTCTGCTCATGCTCCACTTGTTCAATTCTTAATGCTCCTCCTCATATTCCGTGAAATGGCTTGCTGCTTCCACCAAAAAAAACAAAGCACATTTTCCCCACTAATGGTAGCCTACATTATTCACTCTCTTCTTACACCAGAGACTACATTGAACTCTATCTAATTAACAAATCAATCAAGACCTCATTTTAACCACAATATATCGAATTTGTCCGCTGTATTTACAATTTTTAACCACAAATCATCCAGAACTTTAATGTCCAAAATCATGAATTTCTGGTTTATGAAGAGTGTGAATAATGAACCAATGAGAAATGACAAGTAAGGTAATGAATTTTATCACTTATTATTTGTCCAAGGAGGTGCTTTGGTGCAGTGGTGGTGGCGATTGCAGCAATTGCTGTAGAGGTGTGGTTGCAGGCTGATAGAGGCTGTGATAGAGGTCTCGGTAGCTGGTTATAAGTTATAATGATCTAGAACTGTTAACTTTGGGTCAATAATAGAGGTTGTTTTTATCTTTTTTATTGCAGAAGTGCAGGTTTGCTTTGCAACCATTTCTCTCAGGTTTAAAGGGTAGATGACCCAGACATGAAAATTACAGATTTCATGAAACAATCAAGTAGGTTTTTTTACGGGATTTAAACAAGTGGTATGGGTTTAGAGTCTAATACATAACTAAAGATGGGTAAATAATGTGCATTGAAGATGTAAGTACTAAGTAGCAAAGTGAGTAAATAAATAAAAGACAAAAAGAGCACATACATATATCATAATTAATTTAAAACAAGCAATAAAGTTTAGAACAAAGTAGCTAAGTCACCATACAACTCAGAAGAGAAAAGGAACCAGTCCCCAACAAAGTAGGAACATCAGCTGCATTTGGACCATTGCCAACACCAAGAGACAAACCAGGAGGGATCAACATCAGTTGTTTCAAAAGCTTAACAAGATGATCCTTAGCAATGTGGGGATACCTGTTGGCGGGGAAAAGGCAGCCCTCAGTACTTTCAATTCAAAGAAAAGAATGACATCTAACTAACAAGAAAGAAATCAGCAAAACCATTGAAATTCTATAATTTTCAATATGCAATTAAGCATAAAACATCTCATCTAGTCGGCTGGTCCGCAAATGTGATACTACCAAGACAAAAAAGGGAAATCACAAAAACAAAAATTCAGACATATTGCTAAAAGTTTCAGGGACTTGTTGCAACACTAGCAGAGCTTCTGCAATCTTTGTAACAAACAATTATATCAGAGATACGCACTCCTCCCAAATTTGAATAAAAATGTTTCTTGCCCTGGGAAAATGCAAAGCCTAACATCTCCACTTTTAAAATGTCATTATAGGCTGCATGGTCAAGAATGTTTCTAGATAACAGTCTGCCTCTGTGCAACTTACAAGTTAGCCAAGGGCAACTAGGCAACGGCCACAACACTGCTCAGATGCTCAAACAAGATTAAATTGTAACAATGACAAGTTGACAACTAATGTTACAATACTTACAACTACTTCCTACGAACAGATTTGTTCTATACTAGGTTACTGAGTATACCAGTTTCCATCGGTAAGCCTTGTAAAACATAGAGCAATATTAGCGATATATAATTACTTATATACCTGTGCAGCAGTTTCTCATAGGTCAAAGGGACTGAGACACCATCATCATTCTCTTCTGCGCTATGGACCCCAGTTCGTGAATACCAAGCATGATATCTTCTAGGCAAAAGCTGATGTTCCATAAGTTCATCTAATAAATGTGCAAATGTTTTCTGGCATGGTCCAGCAGATAAAAAATGCATGACCAACAAATAAACTTCTCTGAGATCAATATCAACATCAGCTACAGAAGCATGGCCAGCAACTCTCTCTTTCCCTTCAAAATGAGAATTTTCTGGCACCTTATCAGCAACAATGGCACGGCCAGTAAATCTCTCTCGCCCATCAATTTGGCAATTTTCTGGCACTTTATTTGAAATAGAAAGTGTTTTCAAAGGAAATGATTGCATTAGATTTGCTGATGCATAGTTCCTGACATCCATCTTTACATGACCAACCTGAAGCAAACAGAAAGGAAACTCCAATCAGATATGCAAGTAGAAATAATTAACAAGAATTGCATATGACCAAAACAATTGCTAATAGGTTGCCAATGGTGAACAGATGTAGTAAAACTTATTCTATATATAGCTATTTCCGAGAAAAGGGACCAAAAGAAGTCATAAAAGAAGTAAACGACAAGTATTCTAAACTAAAATCGTAAGACGTCAGTAAGTTGCATAGCAAAGAGAAAAAAACTGAAGTTTTGGCCATCAAAGACCAAGAATAAGTGAATATATCATTGAGGAAAAAGTTTGCAAAAATAACGTAGATCAGATTGTCCAACATATAATAGAATAAATAAATAAAAATAATAACAAATTAATTAATAACTAAATCAAATGAAATAAAATTAAATCAAAACCTGGCGTCAAAATGTATGTCATATTTGAGCAAGAAAGGAACTTAGAATAATTTTTGGCACAGACAATAGCATGTTCATGTAATACTTTATATGTTTGCCAGTTTGTGCCTCTGTCAAAAGCATAGAGTATGATATCATCCTAAACAAGCAGTTTTTAGAAGCACCAACCACACACACACATACACATATATTCCACTAAGTCCCTAAAGAAACTGAATGAGGAGTAGTTTGGCCATTGCTTCATATACTCCCCTCCACCATAGCGATACTCAGAGGGTAAATTTTATAAGATATACAAGAAAGTGGACACTCCTTTTAAACTAACATTTAGTTGCAGCCTATCATTAGGAGACTGTATTACCTCAGCACCTTCATTTACCTCAAAAATCGTGTGTTGACTAGTATTGTGTCAAATACCTTATCCACATTTAATTAACACGGCTAGCAGGTGATTGGCAACAGAACTTAATAGTACCTTAATAATCAATATATTTTTCAATAGTGCATGTTGACACTAATAGCAAGATACCTTATCTAGCCATTTCCTATTAAGAGCTATGTTACTAGGACTCGGAGACCCATGTCCAAAATGAAAACGTATCCAAGTGTCTGACTCTGGAATTTTTTGAAAATTCTACATGATCTTGCCCAAACTGAAGTGTCTAAGTGCCCTACCCGTTTATCCAAAGCTCTCATATCTGATATACCAAAGCTCTCTCACAAAAAGACAAATAGATTGCAAAACGCCAGTGATATCTCATATCTAGATAATTAGACATCCAAAAATTTTATACATCAATGGCAAATCATAACAGAATATGCATGAAAAGGTTATAAACACAAACATGCAACAACAATATGGAAATATAATGACACAAATGCATGCACCCAAAATAGTCCAACATTAATGGAGATTAGGTTATAGCATTTTAAATAATATGTAATAAAGCATTTCATGGTGCTGGTGGAAATTATCTAGAGAAATATCACCTGGAATAATCAAATTGTATCAGTGAAAGCTAACTAAAAACAAACATTAACTGCATTTCAGTATTTCACTCTCTTATTTTCCAAGAATATGGTCGCAAGTGAAATGAAGACGAACGAAAAGAATACAAATTATGTACACCTGAATAGGCAAAAGATAAGTAATATATCTTTCACTTGTCAATTAGTCCTCATTTAGCGAACAATAAATCTTCACAATGTCATGGACATTTTCCAGCATTTTTTGTGTCCCTCGTGCACTCCATTACAGGGGCTAATACCATAACATCGTTTGCATTCCTTCATCTGAGGCTTTGAACACTCCATCTTCAACTTATCTATTTGAAGTTTCACAAGTGATTCCATCACCAATCTTCGCCCTAACCCCCCCCCCCCCCCCCCCCCC
>PYUH01000078.1:105682-115894 GCA_016808085.1 Suaeda aralocaspica
AACCCCCCCCCCCCCCCTCAAGCCCTAACCCAAATCATCAATTCATCATACTTACCTTAGGACCTCCCAATTCGAAAACCACTTTCTCATTTGAACTATTGAGCTTATCGAGCTTTTGTAACTATCGCACACCATAACTTGGGTACTAGTCTATCTATATCAAACAGGCTAACAGCTAGATTACATTTGTTATTACAGCAATTCGTTTCGAATCGTTCTAGAAATGAAATGCTAAAATTAATCCATTCTTCCCCCTTCCATCAATTTGGGTACTTTTTTGGGGCATGAAAACAAGGAACAACCATTTATCCAAACAAAACAAAGTAAAATACACCAAAACCCACATCATAAACCAAACACATTGAACATTTTTCGGCGTAAAATCAATCCTACAACAAAACCCATTAATTAATCACTAATCAACAATCTCTCAGCTAAAATTCCCACCAACAATCAACAAAAAACCCCACAATCAATTCATTTAATCAATACCCATGAAACAAAAATCCAAACTAACAACTACATAAAAAGCAAAATAAATTTATACGCAACAAAAAAAATTAAAGATTTACAACAAAAACAAAATGAAATTCTTCATATTTTACCAAAATGAGTAATGGGTAATTACCAGTTTCGCCTAAATCGCCTCGAAAACCACAGAAAGGAAAACCCCTTTTGACAGCTGAAGTTGAAGAAGAGAGAGGTTAGAGGAACGAGGGTTTGGGGAGAAAAAAGAGGGGCATTTTTTGGGGGTATATAATTTATTTACTTTTTCAGGTGAAATTGATTCAATTTTTCTGGGACATTTGCAATTTTGATGGCTTTTTGTTTGGGGGGAAGAAGAGTAGTAAACGATAGTATTAGTGCAAATCTTGGATTTGGGAAATTTGGTGCGTTAAGTTGGTTTTAATGAGGATGGTTAATGAAATAATAACATAGACTACATTAATGCTCGTGCTATCTACAATATTAGCACATTATTACTTTCATTCATTTTACTTTAACGAGGCGTTTGGTTTGAGGTAGGAGTAAGCTAAATTGGATATCCGTTCAAAACCAATGGAACCAAATTTAGTTGGACTAGATCCAAAATTATGGATCCAGAAACAAAACCGATGGATACTGGTTGACTGGTTACCCAATTTAATACTTTATTTAACTTAAATAGTTGTACATATGTTATTACTTCTATAACTTACTAGTTGCAACTAAACTTCTCACTAAAATAAATTATCCTTTGAATTTGAAAACATTTTAACTATGACTCTGTTGTAGTTATGAGATTTACATTATGAATTAAATTTAGAATTAATTATAGTAAAAAAAAATCCCACAAATAGCTAGATTGGGTACCCAGTGGGTATTGGGTCTAAACGTCCAGGAACTGAAATCATAACCGACTATAATTGTGTCCTCAATATTGGATCCAAAACCAGAACCATCGAGTTGGTTTTGGGTCTGAACCCACTTATTCCAACTAATTCTGGGTATGGGAATTGGTGGATAAGGTAAACATTAAATGAGTATTGTCCCATGTTTGCTATGGATAGAGATGGTCACCGTGAGGGTAGGTGGATCATGTGTTAGGGTAGTTCGACATAGGTTCGGCCCAGGTTAGGAGTAGTTCGAAGAAAATTAATACATCAAGTTTGGTTATATGAGTTAGGTGGGTCGTGGACTCTTGGGTGGGTTGTGTGGGGCGTGTGTATGTCGGGTTGGGTTCACAATTTATTATGTAAGGTGAATCAACGTGGTTATGTGTGTTTTTGGTTCGTCAGTTAAGTGGTTTTGGTGGGTGCGTAAGTGAAGTTCAAATTTTTAATACTTTGTATAAAAAAGTGATTAGTATGAATTACTAAATAGTTATTTTTAGCTCAATTTTTTTATTAAAAGAAATGATTTGATAAGATTACATAATTTTAGAAAAGTTTTACAATTTTATAAGTTGTTTCAAATTCCATGGGTGAGCATGTTACGCAAGTTGTTTCAAATTCCATTTTTGGACTCAACTTTGCACCTTATTTACCATATTTAAACTAAGTTGTCGGTAACCTAATTAACATGTTAACTTTCTTTTTTCTTTTTCTTTTTTTTTTATAATAATTTTTTATTATTATTTTAGTTGTAAAACATTTCTTTCATCAAATCACTCCACTTTCTTCCCAAAAATCAAAATCACTTTCATGGTTTCACCTTCACTTTTTTTTTCTTCTCAAGTAACTTATCAAAGTTTATGTTCAATCCATTTCTCCATCCAATATCCCTTTCTCTTCCTTCCTCCTCGTGGTCCCACCAACAGCCAACGTCACTGGTCACCACCACCACTTGCGGCCCCACTATCGCCCCTGCCTACACGCATAGCACCCCTCTTCTGTGAATTGAGGAGACACTGAGAACAGGAGATAAACGTGAAGAGGCAATAGCAATGATGTCATAAAATACATCAAACATGTATCTTATTCATGTGGGTTCTTCCCCTCCTTATCAAAATGACATATTCACATAATGCTTAAACAAATTAAACATCCTAAGTTCATCTTCGCGCAGGGAGATTTTCCATGGGAAAAGGATTTTGATTTTGGTGGAAAATGAGTTTTGAATCATGAATCAATGGAGAAAGAAAAGTGGAAGATATTATGGGATTAAAACAAATTATTGAGAAAAGCTAGATAAATAAGTTTTACTTGATTTTATAGCCAAAAATATAAGGAGGTCTAAAAATGTAGAATAATAAATAAAGTTGGGTCCGGAAATGAATAAACGAAAATTGGGTTTTTTATTAGGTTATCGTCTAAAGTTCGGATTATTTTCATGAATCTTTCATACTAGTGTAATTATAAGTAAAATCTAGTTTCCAAATAACTCTAACACAAGTAAAATCTAGTTTCCAAATAACTCTAACACGTAAAATCCTATGCTAAAGCGTGATTTATAGCCTTTGTTTTTGCTTTTGGAGGAACTTTCGGGGCTCCATCTTATTTTCTCTCCAAATTTCACCCACTTGCTTCTGGTAACACTAGGGTGACGTACATTTGTTTTTAGCCTCTAAAAATTGTTAAGTTGTTTCTTTTAGAGAATTCTCGAAAAAGGGCGCACTAGTCTTTTTTGTTATCTTGGAACACACGTCCTTTTTAAACTTTGTAAAAGTTGTCCGATGACCCTTTTTTGTCCTTAGTAGCACCTTGTATAATTTTAGACAATTTTTTTCTTGAAACCCCCCAAACTTCTTTTAACTTTGAATTATAACATAAGATTTCGAAGGGTTGTCCCAAGCCCCGTCTTGTTTTCACCCTATATTTTCTCCCATGTGTTGTATGTGACCTCAACACGCCTCATGCTTGGTTTCAGTCGTTAAAAACCTATAACCTTCCCTCGTTAGATAGTTTTTGAAAAAGGGTGCACTAACCTTTTCAGTCTCCCAAGACTCATCTCATGACCTTTCGAACCTCGAAAAAATACTTGGAGGCCTTCTTTAAACAATATGGGCGCATTGTAAATTTTTCACCATATTTTTTTCTTAGACTCCAAAACCCCCGAAAAGTGTGAATAATAGCATTGTTTTCGACCTTTGGAGGGTTGTCTCGGACCCTGTCTTAATTTTGAATCGTATTTAACCATGTGTAGTAGATGACCCTAGGACTCCCACACTCAATTTCGGTCTCAAAAAAGTTGTAGTTTTTCCTCTTTAGAGAATTTCTGAATTAAGGACACAAATGAATTTACAAATGTGTTGAGCCTAATGCAAAAACATTATAAATAAACACTCTTAACATGTAATCTCTCTTTGCTAATAACTGTTGTTTGTCAAGAATCTAGTTTTTCTCCTTTTGAAGGCTTTCTCTATTTTTTAGATCCTTGCTCGTCAATACAATTTGTCTTAGGCGCTTCCTCTATATATTCTCAACATTAAGGTCAATACATGTCTCGATAGATTTATTGTAGAAGCTTAGTTACAGTTTTAATTTAATTTTTTGTTTGTAATAATATTAAATTTTTTTATGTTTATGTATAAGATATTTATGTTTTTTACAATTAAAAAGATAAAATTATTTTCTTATATGCTTTCTCAATTTTGTATTTTCGGGAATTCACGCTTCGTCATTCTCGAAATATTTCAAAAACTTTGGCCACTTCCATGCTATATAAGTATATGAATTGAAGGGCATGTTCGGTGTTAGTTTTTAAAATTACATTTTGCTTTTAAATCTAAACAAAACACTATCATATAAATATATAAGTATTCGGTGAAATAGTCTTTTAGAGGTAGAGATGTAGCTTTTATTGAAAACTAAAAAATTGTACGAGGTAGCTTTTAGATTGCTTTTGAGTATTATTTATTGAATGTTAATACATAGTAATCAATTAATAATGTCAATGGTTTACCGTTTTACTTTTGCCGAACATTCATATTATTAACAATTACATTGACAACTGACCTCTAACAAGTACTACTTTGACGACTAACAACGCATCAAACACTAAAAAACTAACAACTAATTTCGCTGAATATGGCTAAGTATTGAACTCACCCTCCCCCACCCCCCACCACACACACACAAATGGGTTTTCTTATATTATGCCATAAAGATATTGGATTTTTCCACCCAAATTAAACTTCTACGTGATGTCCCAAGGTTCACTTAGTTACTATGCTATGACATTAAAGTTAAACAAATATTAAATGTTCGTAAATTATTTATTATATGAGTCTTAGTGCTTATAGTGCTCTTTAATGGCAAAGAAAAACAAAAAAGTATGATTCATGAGTTGAGACGTATGAGTCACCAAATTGAGATTAAAATTATAACATTTTTCACGAAAAAGTCATAACTTAGTCCCTTAATGAACCGTAAATGCACCGTAAAAGTCACCTAATAAACATTAAAGGCAGTATGTGAAAAATATAAGAGGACGTAGAAAACCAATACCACAAACAAAAACCCAAGGTTTTACATTTTAAAATACCATAGTTCCATTAAAATTACTCCTTCTTCAACCTTCCATACCTCACTTGGTCTGAGCACTCACTTCCATTAGAAATCGTTTTCGCTAATGAAACTGTATGTTCCAATTAATCTTCTTTATTTCTCCCAATTATAAACATTTTTATTTCTCTAATTCAATGTTATAATTTTGTGTATATTCCATAATAATATCACAAATTTGGTACTAATTGCTATTAATTAATTCTTCGTTTTGTCTATTGTGCAATTAGGGTTTAGTTAATTTCGAATTCAATTTGTTTCTGATTATTAGGGTTCCGAATTGAATTTTTGAAATTGAATTATTTTTTTGAATCTTAATTTTGTTTTTAGGTCGAAATTTATAAGTTCTGTTTTGTTGATTCTTGTTAATTTGTTCAATTTCATTAAATTTATTATATTGTCAAATTTATTAGCTGATAAACTTATGAATGTTGGATATATTTTTTTTAGTGAAATTTGAAAATTGAAAGTTGTATTATCATTCAATGCTTGAATTTGGTACATAATTTTGTGCATTTTATTGTTTTATGTGGTAAATTTGCTGTTTTATGGAAAATTTGAAGATTAATTCTTTTGGAACTCGATAATTCTGAAGTTTAAATGTGCTGATTTGCTTTTTTCTTTATTTTTTTTTTTGTAGCTATTTGAAACCCAATTTTCCATCTGAAAGTTGAAGAATTGAGCTAGTTTAGGTTAGAAACAATTGCCGGTGTTGATCAAAGGTTCCAAGTTTGTGACTAGCGATGTCGTTTGGGTTTGGGAAAAACTCCGGGCCTGCGAATCCACAAGGCGGGAGTGGGACAACTCCTTTCGGCTACTTCCCTCAGGCTCCATCGCCTACTCCTTCTTCTTCACCCTTTCCCATTCCCAATTCGTCTGCTGGTCCTCGATTTCCGAGTCCTCCTAGGTATCTCCTCCCGTATTAAGTCAATTTGAAGAATTTGATCTTCTCAAGTTAGTGTTCAATTGAAGGTTTTCTTTTACCATCACTTGGAATTTGATCTCCTATTTTTTAAATTTTTTTGTAGGACATTTGATGCTCAGGCAGGAGTAACTAGTTCGTCTCAGCCGTATAGTGCACAGATTAGGTAAGATCCTAATATTTGTGTTTATCTATTTTGGGTTTCAAGAAAGAAATCGTTTTCCGTCTAAGGCCCTATAATTAAAGCACCGGCTACTTCTAAGTTTTGATTGAATTTGCTTGTTCATCTTCGCAGTACATTAGCTATAAGATGAAAACATTATGGTAATGCCAACTGGTGATAGTTTCTACTATATACAATCTACTTTTTAGTTTCTTTTTTCTTTTTGGGTGTGTTTGTTGACGGCTATTATATCATTGTTGTTAGAAAATGAGTTTTCCAATGTAAAGGGTTTTCCATGGAAAACTATTGTCATTCGAAAATATTTTACACCCTACCAAATGGACCCTTGGTGTCAACGTATTGTGAGTTTGTAACTTTAGTTTGTTGGTCACTTAGTCTGTTGGAGTAATTTGTTTAATTATATTCCAATTTATAACAGTGTCTAATTAACTTATGTTTTCCATTTCTTGTGCTTAGAGCTCCCTATTTTCATGGGGATGATAAGCAAAATGTATTTACTAAAGATTTTGGTAGCCAAAGTCAGAAGAGACCTTTTCCATCAACGCCACAAGATGCTGGAACAAGCATGTCTTCTAAGTTTACACACGTTCGAAACTCACAAAGTTCCAGGTCACCTCTGATTCAGTATAATGAGGACTTTTTGCGGGATCCTAGTGCTGATGTTATGAAACGGTTAGCTGGATTTGTTCCTTTTTGCATGATAATTTTTTTCCCTGTTGTGAGTGCAATTTATGTTAAGTCTGTGTCATACCTATCATTTGTTGGTTGTCATGAGGCGCACAATTCATTAAGCTCCACTCCACGTGTAATTTCCAGGTAACTTGTGCTATTGAATTTTGATGGGGATAGCACGTATGAAAGTACATATACAAAATTACTATTTCTTCAGCAATGCCAGATGTCTTTTATTATTTCTATTTTTTTTTTCTTCTCTGAAAATGTAATATAATTTACTTGATTGATTAGTGACTTAGCAAGTTATGTCAATGAACAAATGCTAAAGCTTTGCACTTGAGGCTTTTCTTTTCCATTCTATTTTGACATCTGTTACACTGTTACATTATATCTTTATCAGTTTCTTAAAAAATCAAGATTCAAATGTAAGGTTGTGCCGGTTGTATTCTAGACTTCCACAGTTCCACATGTTTCACCTCTAGGTATTTATTTAATGCTTGTTACTTCTTCATACGCAATCTAATGCAAGATCTCCGCATAATAAGATTTCATCGTTGAGTGATTCAATCCTACTTTCAAGCCACAGTTGTAACTCACAAGATGGAGTTGAAAAAGAGGGGTGATCTTTGATTTTTCCTTTATAAATTGCATATCTTACTGTTTTTAAACTCTTCATATCAGCAGAACCTTTTTTAATTGTTGTCATCTTACCCATGACCTCTAAGAGAGAAAGATGCTCTTGGAGAAATTTTACATGCCCCATAGTTCTCAACTGTGCAATATTTTTTTCTAAAACACTTAATATTATCTTATCTGGCCCTACTCTACTTTTGAAAAGTTAGTCTATATTTTCTAACCATAATACAAAGACCATATTTCCTTGATTACTCCCTTGGGCATCTTTTTTGTCAGAAAGCCTTCGAAAGTAACTGGACTCTAGCACTGAGCTGGATGTTTTACTTTCAATCTAGTCTCTTCACTAACTTGGGAATTTTCCCAATACTATCTTATTTACAAGCAACATTAGTTGGCTGAATTTGCTATTAGTTAAATTTGACTAAGCAATTTTAGTTACTTCATCTGGGCATGAGTTTAATTTTCAATCTTGCATGGGTGTCTTGTGAACTATCTCATCAATTAGATTATCAAAGAGCTTATAATTTTTCTAAGAACCAATTAACAAGTTTTTAATGTTTGATTTAATTAGCTTGTTGATCTTGTGGTAATTGGACATGTGATAAAATCATTATGCCAATCACTAAACTAAGAAGAAAACGCCAATGCATGATAAAATACTGTATCAACTTTACCTATTTGTTTCAATTGCTAGACTATTTAGTTTGTCTGTTTGCCATTTTTGGTATCGATTTATAACTCCTCAGTTTAATATTTCCTTTAGTTATCTTCTTCTTGTTTCAATTTAAACAATTTCTTATTAGCGTTATATTTTCCTTTTCTTGTTCTTAGAGCTCCCTTTTTACATGGGAATAATGTGCAAAGTGCTGTAATTGGAGATTTTGGTAGCCAAAGCCAGAGCAGAGCTTTTGCATCCACTCCACAAGATTTTGGAGCAGGCAGGTCTTCTAAGTTTCCACTGTTTCAAAACTCAGAAAGTTCAAGATCACCTCCGATTCAGTATAACGAAGATTTTCTACGAGATCCTGGCGATAACACGATGGAAAAGTAAGCTTCTCTCTTTTTTACTTTTCTGACATTATGTCACTGTTACAAGTGCAATTTGTGCGGTTAGTTTGTGTATTATTATGGTTTTTATAAAGTGCACTATTCACACAATTAAAGGCTTTGATTGTAGAGAGATCCTTGATTTTTATTGGATTTTCTATAGAAAATTTTTGACTGGGATGTTGTAATTTGACATTCTATTATGTTCATTTCTATATCATTTTTGTGTGTATATCATAATTTTTATTTATTTATATTTTTTTTATCATGTTTTAGCAATGCAGGTTTATCCTCTGGTTTCAATGACCATGTAACTACACAGAGAAGAAAGTCACCTACGCCAACTGCTGCTGGCATTCAATCATTAGTTCATCCCGGACCTTCTTGGAGTAGTTCTCAAAGGTCAATTGTTGCTCTAATCTAATTTATTTCAAGTTTGGTTTTATAGTTCTCTATGAGTAGTAGTCTTACTTGACTAGATATTGAGGAGTTATATACCCTTTTTTTTAATAAAAAAATTGCTGTCACCACCTAGATAGCTGGACTTGTTATTCTTGCCTATGAAATGTTTTGATGAAAAATAGTGCTGGTTGGTTTTCATTCTTGATGGAAACTATGTATTGTAACATTCAATGTCTCAACTATAGAACCTTATAGAAAGAGAAACTTGTTAAATGTAACCAAGACAAAGAGCGGTATCCAGAGAAGCCAAGCCAAGGGTCTCCTCCTCGGCATGATTTTATGGAGTAAAATTTTGTTATAATTAGATGTCCAAACAAAAACTTCAAATTTGGAGAGATTCGTATATCCAATAGAATTCTTTAAAAGAAAAAACACAGGGATAAGGCGTGATTATGAAATAGGCATATGGGATTTGCATGCCAACTAATCCAGTACGCTCAGCAACCAGAATCTTAACATATGGGTCAAGTGAGCAATGATATTATCAAGAAAAGAGAAGGAAATTTCATCAAAATTCCCCTGTGTCAGCTTCTAACTTAAAAGGAAATTTGTTTGACATCATGTGATAAATTTTGACGTCATGTGATAAAGTTTGAGTGGCTTTAGCTCTGGAATGTTTTTTTTCAACTTCGTTCTGACATTTAAGCTACTTCAAGGAGGGGTGGTGAGGCTACTGATATGGCTCTGGCTTGTGTAGTTGATCAACCTTGCCCTATTATTGGCGATGCTTTTAGCTTATATGGAAATCTTGTTTCAAAGAAGCTTAATTTGCCAAAGCTAGAGTTATTGGATTGAGGGAGATTAATTTTGCATGTGTGATTGTATGGGACATGTTTGATTGGACAGTGAAATGTTGTTTCTGGGAAAACTTACGACGTCTGATCTCACTTACAGATATACAGTCAATAAAAAACCTGCATTTCTTTGTGGATGATATTAATTATATTCTTGCTTGAGATGCAGTCCTCCCTTCAAAGTTAAACTAGTAAAATCAATTTGGTGCTATTGAGGTTTGATTAGTTCTACCACCATGGCACCACCACGCTGGAGCTAAAGGAGATGCCTTTCTTCCTGTACCTTTTATCACTGATCAGAAGAATTTCAAAAGCCCTTTGGATCAAAGAGGAATTTTTTTATGTGCCAAATTTGGTGGATTAAATGAATATGTACTTGGTCAATTTTAGGGGATGGTTGCTTCTATTCTTTACAAACAAGCATTGCAACAAAAATTACCATAAACTGGTACTCCCTGCATCCCTAGATTGTCGGTCCTTTTTTTTTTTTTGGGGGGGGGGGGGGGG
>PYUH01000078.1:116477-141487 GCA_016808085.1 Suaeda aralocaspica
GGGGGGGGGGGGGGGGGGGGGTTTGTTCCATTTTAACAGGCCAAATTCATTTTGAAACTTTGACTTTTCCCATATTTCCCTTAATTATAAGTTTAACAAGAAATGTGATAGAAAGATTATTCTAAATGTTGTAGGACCATAGGTGCAGATTTTTATTTGGTAAAGGTCTATAGGTCATTGTGGTTTTTGTTGTTGAATTGTTGAAGGTCGTCGTGGTAAGTCTTTTTATTCAAATTCTTAAATGCAACTCAATGAAATCCGGCTTACGTGGAGTGTTATTTTGGGATGGTAAAGCATTAATAGATAATCTGTTGCTAAGATCATGTTTATTGCTTATGCTGTAATAAAATATGATGTGATCTTTTTTCTTTTTCTTTTTTTTTCCTTCTGTTGGAGATTTTTCGCATCTCCCTGATATAAATGTTGGGCATTAATAGAATGTTATGCTTCATTCTTATTAAGTTTTGTCAATGCCTGATAAAACAGTTCTGAAAGCATAGTTTGCCTTTTCTCTTCCCCCGAATAATTAAAATTAAATTCAACAAGCTTTCTTCAACTGCCATGTCCATTGGAGCTATCATGAACTTCTAGGTCAGATTTCCATATACGGCAGGTTTCTCTGTGCGATTTTCCTTCAACTCCAAACACATATCTCTCAAGAGTAAAGGCACTCTTGTCTTAGGAGCGGGTTGAAATTGTTGCGGAGTTGTCAAGTAAATTTTATAGTGATTCCCTTGATTTTCTTCTTTATGAATGCTTTTTCATTCTTAACCTTGTTTAATATTTTACAAGTAATTGTGTACCTGTTTATACGTATAAACGTAATATTATTTACGGTCTTTGGCTATGGATTGAGTAACAGGAATGTGAGACAAGTGCTTGCGTGGCCTGATTGAATTTTCCATAGGGCTTCACTTCCCCCTTCATAATTTTGATGTTTATGTCATTGCAAGTCTTATATTTATTTTTCTTTTTCAGGCCCTCCTTATCTCCTCCTAAGTCAAGAATTGAGACGAGTGGTGTCCGGATGCCTAATTCACAACATAACTTAAGGGCATCTCCATCTGCTGATGGAGTTAATGGCGATACTTATTCAACAAGGCCTGCGAATCATTCAGTTTCGAAACGAACAAGATCTTCTGCTTCTTCTGTTGGCCAAACCTTTCAAAATTCAACAGTAGATGACACTGACAGGTAGGCATATCATGACTCCTGTTATTGTCAGCAGTAATCGCTTCAATGTTTCTTTGAATGTCTATCATTCTTATAGAGTGTAATCTTTTGCTTATTCAGAGAAGAACAGGCCAAGGCAAAGCGAATGGCTCGTTTTAAGACTGAGCTTGAGCTAGTTGAAAGTGAACGAGGTGACTCAATTTCACATGGTCAAAATGTCACCAAAGGAAGAGGGTCTCCAATAAAAACTGATCGTTCTGCTGCAGAAAAACAGAAGGTTTTTGGAGACAGCCCTTTAGGTTCAACGGAAAACCAGGATTTTGATAATGAAGACTTGCAGTCTAGCAGTGCAATTGTGGGACTGTGTACTGATATGTGTCCAGGTATACTTCTAAGCTAGTAGATAGATTCTCAGCACTTGTTTTCTGTTCTAGGCTTAAAGTTTTCTGAGTTAATAGTGCTGTAGTTCATTTATTCTCCCTTTACCTCTTATTTGAGTATAACCCAGCATACATAGATGCTGATGCTGTCAATTTCAGTTACACAAATCTCATACTATCCAAATGGATAACTACAAATCTCAAAGTATACTTTATATTTGGAAACTTTCACATATAATGCTTTTAGTAGGTATCATATTATCATAAACTTCCTCTATTTAAATAAGATGCTATAGATTGGCCTTCTCCCTTAAAAAAAAAATTGACTAAATTTTTATATAAATAAATGTAATTTTCAAAACATTTTGGATTAGTCTGAATGTAAGCTTTCCTTATCTTAACAATACAAAATTGGAAAAGTTGTGGAGAATAATTCCTACTTTGGCCGCTTTACTCAAAATAAATCCAATTTGGATTAATTTGGTAGAATAGGAACTTGCGTCAACTCTTCTCATTTTGGTCCCAATGACATTAACCTGTTGAATTGTTTGTGAATTGAATAAAATTCCTTCTTATCATCTCTCTCCCCTTTCAGTTTCACTTACTTTAAATCTCTTATCAAATTTTGTTTTGTCTCCTTTCTCTTGCCGCCAACATCATTGCTGCTGCTGCCCCACCCTTTACTGCTGAGTATTCAAGATCCTCTGTTTTCGATTATCTAATAAATCACTTAATGAAAGTAGATTATCTTTTCATTCCTTTCAAAACATTCATGATCCCTTCCCGAACCAAACTTGAAGCTTTCAATTCATTTGGCTCTCACGCTCAATTACTTCAATTTTTTATGGCAAATTTCCATATCTTTTTTGAATGTAATGAACCTTCCACGGCTCGCAGAGCACTAACTACTTCAAAGGAATTCGCTCCAAAGACGCTTTTAATCGCTCTGCTGGCCCCACATCATCATCCACCTATGCTCTCTATATTAATATATATTTTTTTATTTGAATTTTCTTGAGTTGATAGTGATAGGGGTTGAACTGTTGAAGTTGTGGTTGTTAGGTGTGTAGTAGCCTAGTGTTGGTGGTGGGTTTTGTATCTGTTGTGCTTGGGGTGTTTGTTGGGTGTGTAGTAGCCTATTAGGGGTTGAAGTTGTGGTTTGTTGGGTGTGTAGTAGCCTATTAGGGGTTGAAGTTGTAGATTTTGGGTGTTTAGTAGCCTAGTAGCTGTTGGTGGTAGATTTTGTAGTTTAGGATTGTTGTTTTGGTGTGTTAGAGTTTGATTTGATTGTTCTGGAATCTGGGTTTGTGGGAGGTGGTTGTCGGGTGTGGGTCATCGGTTTGCAGTTAGGTGGTTGTGGTTAGCAGGGTTTTGTATTTGTGTGGTTTTGGTCATAGGTTTGTGGTTAGCAGGGTTTTGAATTTGTGTGGTTTTGGTTGTTGGCTAGTGGGTTCATGGGAGGTGTATGGGTTGTTTCCATGATCTGGGTTGTGGGGTTTATGATGTGGTGCTGCGTGGTAATGTTTTGATGTTGCCGTGCTGCCCTAGTGGTGTGTTCATGGGCAGAGGTGGTGGGGCTAGCTGTGGTCGTGGGTGTTGTACTGTTGTGGGGTAGTGGTGGCTGTGTGGTGGGACAATGGTGGTTGACTGGTTTTGGTGTGGGGTGGCTTGCCAAAATCGGAAATTGTTTACATTAATCATATTTAAACTTTATTTGATTAAAGAGCCAATCAGAACAAAACAATTGACCTATTTTACCGGTTATCAGCAATTCTAGGTCATGGAGCAAAATCGTCCGATTTAGTGCAAGTTGGGATTATGCCTAGTTAATTCAAAGTTGATATTGTTTTGAGCATAATAGCCACATTTAAGATTATTCTTGTAATTGTTTCGTGCATAATTTGAGATTTTAATGGTCAAACCTCTAAAGTGTTGGCAAGTGTGAAAGTCAAAGTAAAGCATCTATAGTGTAATAAAAGTACTCCTTTATCCCATTTCTTTGCAAGGTGTCCCCACATTTTGTGAGTGATTTTTGGTTGTTTGTTGCAAAGTAAGAGGGACAAGGCCAGTAAAAGAATTAAATTTGATAAGTTGCTCTTGATTTTGTGGCATGATAGTATTTGTAGTTTCTCTGATGAAGATTGAATGAATGAAGCTGAAAGGATTATTACGTCAGGGGTTGTGAGTCCAAAAAATGAAACACTTACAGAATAATGCCCCACATAACCCACACAAGCAAATATAAGCACACTATTCAATCAGTCTTCTGAATGAAATTCTGCCCCTGATAGTCTTATCCTCTCTCTTCTATTCAAAGTATCGAAGGTACATCCAAGCACATCGTCTACCTTAATTCAGTCCCCCCTCCCTCTCTCTTCCAGCTCTTTCTTGAATTTCTTTCTGAATCACTCTGTACATTTATTCTGCATTTGCTTTTTGATACCATAAGCATACTGAACAAATTACCATTAAAGGCAAACAACCCTCCCCACTAAAAAGACGTCAACCCACAGTGCGAGAAATTACATGATTATATTCCCCAGAGTCTTCTTTACTGAGATCGCTATTTATCGGCTCTTCTTTTATGATACACATGCATTAGGAGATGACCATTTGCTGACTCTTCATTTTGGCAGATTTTTAATAGTATTGAGCCTATGCGAAGTTACTCCAAATAAGCAGTCATCGTAAATGTGTTAGTTTTCCTAACTTCTTATCTTAAAGGTACCCAAATACAAGGCTTTAGGGCTTTCTAATAAATCATTGCGACATGCAAAAATTGGAAATCAAATAGCATTTTCATGTCATTATGGGTTAGATTAGCGGTAAATGTGGGAAATTACTTTTATCATAATTATGAAATTGCCAATTGATATGCTGAGTTTTTTCATCACATTGATAGACTAGGAATCTTTAAATCAGGGCATCTAGCAAAGTAGAGGGGTAAAATAAAGTTATTTAATGATTGACAATGAGATAGTGAATTGAAGGATACAGAAGAATTGTGTCTTGGAGTTAAAGCTTTAGTGNGTTCATGGGAGGTGTATGGGTTGTTTCCATGATCTGGGTTGTGGGGTTTATGATGTGGTGCTGCGTGGTAATGTTTTGATGTTGCCGTGCTGCCCTAGTGGTGTGTTCATGGGCAGAGGTGGTGGGGCTAGCTGTGGTCGTGGGTGTTGTACTGTTGTGGGGTAGTGGTGGCTGTGTGGTGGGACAATGGTGGTTGACTGGTTTTGGTGTGGGGTGGCTTGCCAAAATCGGAAATTGTTTACATTAATCATATTTAAACTTTATTTGATTAAAGAGCCAATCAGAACAAAACAATTGACCTATTTTACCGGTTATCAGCAATTCTAGGTCATGGAGCAAAATCGTCCGATTTAGTGCAAGTTGGGATTATGCCTAGTTAATTCAAAGTTGATATTGTTTTGAGCATAATAGCCACATTTAAGATTATTCTTGTAATTGTTTCGTGCATAATTTGAGATTTTAATGGTCAAACCTCTAAAGTGTTGGCAAGTGTGAAAGTCAAAGTAAAGCATCTATAGTGTAATAAAAGTACTCCTTTATCCCATTTCTTTGCAAGGTGTCCCCACATTTTGTGAGTGATTTTTGGTTGTTTGTTGCAAAGTAAGAGGGACAAGGCCAGTAAAAGAATTAAATTTGATAAGTTGCTCTTGATTTTGTGGCATGATAGTATTTGTAGTTTCTCTGATGAAGATTGAATGAATGAAGCTGAAAGGATTATTACGTCAGGGGTTGTGAGTCCAAAAAATGAAACACTTACAGAATAATGCCCCACATAACCCACACAAGCAAATATAAGCACACTATTCAATCAGTCTTCTGAATGAAATTCTGCCCCTGATAGTCTTATCCTCTCTCTTCTATTCAAAGTATCGAAGGTACATCCAAGCACATCGTCTACCTTAATTCAGTCCCCCCTCCCTCTCTCTTCCAGCTCTTTCTTGAATTTCTTTCTGAATCACTCTGTACATTTATTCTGCATTTGCTTTTTGATACCATAAGCATACTGAACAAATTACCATTAAAGGCAAACAACCCTCCCCACTAAAAAGACGTCAACCCACAGTGCGAGAAATTACATGATTATATTCCCCAGAGTCTTCTTTACTGAGATCGCTATTTATCGGCTCTTCTTTTATGATACACATGCATTAGGAGATGACCATTTGCTGACTCTTCATTTTGGCAGATTTTTAATAGTATTGAGCCTATGCGAAGTTACTCCAAATAAGCAGTCATCGTAAATGTGTTAGTTTTCCTAACTTCTTATCTTAAAGGTACCCAAATACAAGGCTTTAGGGCTTTCTAATAAATCATTGCGACATGCAAAAATTGGAAATCAAATAGCATTTTCATGTCATTATGGGTTAGATTAGCGGTAAATGTGGGAAATTACTTTTATCATAATTATGAAATTGCCAATTGATATGCTGAGTTTTTTCATCACATTGATAGACTAGGAATCTTTAAATCAGGGCATCTAGCAAAGTAGAGGGGTAAAATAAAGTTATTTAATGATTGACAATGAGATAGTGAATTGAAGGATACAGAAGAATTGTGTCTTGGAGTTAAAGCTTTAGTGCTATTGTTTTCAAAGTATTAAAATTTTTCTTATGCATTCTCTCTTATTCAACGTTATTAAAAAAAAAAAAAATTATTTAAAGGTCCGCTAATAGCAATTTTAAAAAAACCTTGTGTGATATTCAGAATTGGAGAGGGGAGAACGAGAAAGAAAAGGTGATCTTGACCCATATGAGAGGTTGGATGGGAATAGAAATCAGACTACCAACATACTCGCAGTTAAGAAGGTAATGTCAGCTATGTTTCACTACCAAGTTTCACTGTACATTTCTTTCCTTTTTAATGAAATAAAATTCTTAGTGACTTATTGCTAACATGTAATGTGGTTCCTGGCGGTTTTTTTCTTTTCTTTTTTTTTTTTTTAAAACAGTATAACAGAACTGCTGAAAGAGAAGCTGAGCGGATTCGTCCCCTGCCAATCTTGCAGAAGACAATGAATTATCTTCTAGGGTTGCTAGATCAGCCTTATGATGAAAAATTCCTTGGCTTGTATAATTTCATGTGGGATAGGATGAGAGCTATACGAATGGACCTGAGAATGCAACACATCTTTAACGATAGGGCTATAACTATGCTGGAGCAAATGGTTTGTCCTAAATTCTTTCTTAGCACTTCAATCAACTTTAAAGATGTTATATTTGAGGATATTCTTGTGTGCCATTGGTGTCAGTGTCTTTGAGTTGTGTGCTTTGTAGATTGGAGTCTGATCCACTGGATCATATGCCAAAAGAAGACACGTCTGGTAAGGCTTGGCATTTTGTTAACTTATAGTGAAAGCTAATCTTTATCATTTCGGCAGAAGTCAAATTGAATTTAGGAAAACTGTAGGTAGTTAGTCTTTTGAAGTGGTTCTTTACATCCTACATAGAATTGGGTTTATTGTGCTGCAGCATAGACTTCCCACATTTCCATTTCACTGCTCTTCAGTTCCAAGGCCTTTTTTATTTGGTTGAAGGACTGAATTTACCGTACTCTCTGGGTGTTGTATTTTCTTCTTAAATATGATCTTGATTCACATACTGGTTCTCTCATTCTATCGGTTTTTACTAAAAGCATTTGTCTTTTGTTAAGCAGATTTGTTCCCTGCTGTTTTCTTGTAAATTAGTGTGTTTGCTTGACGTACTTTAGTACGATGACCTTTTTTTGGTTGGCTGAAAATTAATGATAAATATAACCCAATAGATCATTTTTTGGGTCTAATTTTGATTTATAATTTTTCAGATACGGCTTCACATCATAGCTATGCATGAATTGTGCGAATTCTCAAAAGGAGAAGGCTTTTCAGAGGGATTTGACGCTCACCTCAATATCGAACAAATGAACAAAACATCTGTAGAGTTGTTTCAGTTGTATGATGATCATAGGAAGAAAGGAATCTGTATCCCTACAGAAAAGGAATTTCGTGGCTATTATGCTCTCCTAAAACTGGACAAACATCCGGGTTACAAAGTTAGTCATGCATGGCATTTTTATTTAAATTTATTATTATTTAAAAAAACAATAATAAAATTCTATATTTCTGACATCTTTTATTTCTTTGATTGGAAAATTTTATGTAGGTAGAACCTGCAGAGCTTTCACTTGATCTTGCTAAGATGACTGCTGAGATAAGACAAACACTAGAAGTTGTATTTGCCCGTGATGTTGCAAGGTTATTTCCTTGTGAAAGTTTTGTTGCAAGCTCATTCTAGGATATTATAATGACTAGCATGCTCTGTGTATTTCAGAACTTGTAGAATTGGCAATTTCATTGCTTTCTTCCGGCATGCAAGGAAAGCAAGCTATCTTCAAGCATGTCTAATGCATGCTCACTTCTCAAAGGTATGCTTATAAATCTGCTTGTATCAGACTTAGTGTACAATCTTCCCAAAAGATGTTTCAAGATCGAGCATACCTAGTTACCTACTTGTCATGGTCCTTGTCTGATCTTGATACCAATGCAGCTTTCTTATCAAAATACCATCTATGTTGGTTAGTACGGGACATAATTAGCTAGGGAAGGGGTCCTAAGCATTATAGACTAAATTTTCCTAGAGCTTGGATCTTGTATTCTCCATACACCTTAGTGTCATTTTTAGTTATCACCTTGTTACCTGTCAACTTTGGGTAATTTCATCAATTACTTAATAATTGTCTTCCAACTGAACAAAGATCCGAGAAGAAATTGTAGCTACACGTTTTATTCCTGTTGTTTTCATTTATTTCAACCAAAAAATGGAGTGCTTTATGACCATTCTTGTTTTCTGGAATGTAAGAAATGATTCAATATAATTTTCATTTATGTTTTCTATTATATATACTAGACAATAATTTGTTACACTCTAGATCTTCCAACTTTTCTTCCCACTTGGCTGTTCTTTGGATCTGTCAACTTGTCTGTTAATAAATTTGTCTATTAATGACAGATGTCACAGATCCATCCTAAACTTCAATTTATTTATAGCAAAGGTAGAATTTTGTATTATTGCTGTAAAGTGTAACGCAAAGTTTCAAACCATAGCCATTTGTTCTGGAAGGGGCTAAGTTACCACTATTTTGATTTAACAAGGAACTATCAATTGCAGCCCTCTTTATTTGTACATTTAAGTCAGAAATGATAATGGAATACAGAGTAGAAATCCTGCTGCAGAAATCCTCACATTTTTTTTTTAAAAAAAAGATCCTTGACTATTTTGTATGCAACATCTATAAAAGTCTTTAAATATGGTGCATCAAAATTATAATGAAAGGCATCTTACCCCATATTTGGAAACTTAAAAGAAACTATTGAAACCTGTTGCTTAGATGACAATTATACTTCTGTATTTATATTCTGTTAAATAAATCAATGGAGAGAATGTGTACTTATTCTATGATATTTGTATTGCAATGTGCAACAGTTAAGGACACAGGCACTTGCTTCTTTGCATTCTGGTCTGCAGAACAACCAAGGTATCCCTGTGGCACACATTGCCAAGTGGCTTGCTATGGAGGTACTTCCTCAACATCCCACTGCCTCCCTGAAAGTAGTTGATTTTGTTAATTTTTTTTGTTGTGTATTTATCAGGGTGAGGACATTGAGAGCCTTCTGGAATATCATGGATTCTTAATAAAGGAGTTTGAAGAGCCATACATGGTCAAGGAAGGTCCGTTTCTGAATGATGAGAAGGATTTTTCCACTCGATGTTCTGCACTTGTTCACAGAAAGAAATCCAGTACCATTATGGAGGATGTATTATCTTCACATCAAGTGATACCATTGTCATCTGAGCCTAAGAAGGAGCTTTGGTCAGACAAGCATAGAAAGAATAAGCACACAGCAGTGCAACCTATACAAACAAAGAGTCCACTAGTTTCTGATGGAATGACGGACATTAAAGCTGTTTCATCACCGATTCGCAGCATTCTACATAAACCAGTTCCTGAAGTATCAAAAAGCATGCAAGCTCCAGCAGAGCTTGGGATATCTAAAGGTGATCAACCTTTCACTGATACCAATCACAGGGCTTCTGCAGGCTCCCCAAGGGATAACAATGCTTTTGCAAGCTTCCAAAGTCATAGCATGCAGGAACAACCTTCTCTAGTAACCCCAAGACATGATTCATATATTGCTGATGCTGGCCAATTGAGCTTCAAGGATTCTCCACTGAAATTTCCTGTACAGCAATCTGTTTCTGCTATTGAGTCATCCTATTTGGGATTGGCAAGGCAGGAATCCTTTAAGGGGCCTGTCAAAAGTTCAGTCGAGTTTCCTGTGCACTGTGAACTTACGATGATACAACCAGAAATTGTGCCTTCAGATATTTCAAAGGTTACACCAGTTGCTTCTGAAGCTGACTCTATAATCATCAGCTCATTACAAGATGATGTTTCCGTGAAAGAAATTCCAAACAAAGAATTTGATAATGTGCAGCTGACGATTGATGATGATGTTGCTGATAATTACGATGAAGTTGCTGAGGCTAAGCTTAGGCTGTTGTTAAGGTTTGGTTTTGCTCACTGAAAGTTTAATTTAAATTTATGTGGCATCTTTTTATATTTTATTTGTCTGTGCAGAATATGGAGGAGGCGCTCTTTAAGGAAGAAACATTTCCGTGAACAGAACAGATTAGCTGCAAATGCTGCTTTAAGTTCACTTTTTCTCGGGCCACCTATTTGGCAACACCAAGATGTTAGTTTTACCTTGTGCTGATTTTTTTGTTTTTGTTTTTTTTGGCTAATGCCCTTTTCTAACCTTCTTTTACTACAGAAACCTACACCTTGCCGGAAGTTAAATATTGATCAAGCTATGAATGAAAGATATAAAAAGCACCAATCGTCTTTGGCGAGATGGAATGTCTCTGAGCTTGTGGCGAGTAAGCTGGCTGAAAAACACGAAAACTCGAATTGCATATGTTGGAAGGTAGTCTTATTTTCTTGGTTGCAACATGGAAGAAGTGACCTAGAAGCAAGGAGTCCTATGTCACATATTTCTCTAGATGAATGGTTACACCACAAGCTGATTCCTGTCGGAGAAGAGAAAGCTGAGGAGGGTTTGATCCTTTCTGCTCCAGGGTTGTCAGTTTGGAGGAAGTGGGCTTCTCACGAGTTTGGTGACTTCAGGGGTTACTTTTCTGTCATCATGGATACACATTCTGGTACCTTTGAGAAGACATTAGCTGGAGTTAATTCTATAGTGTTTCCTGTGTCAGAAACTCTCCCATGGGACATTCAAAAAAACCAACTCAACAACCTTGTGACATCTTTACCTGCCGGATCTTGCATACCTCTGTTGATTACTTACGGTTCTGTTGAAGAAAAGTTATCTCAGTTTTCCTGCGGTATAGTTGAGAAACTTGGACTTAACCACCTTGACAAGTCACGCATCAGTAGTTATATGATAATTTGCCTTAATGAGGATCTTGTGCAGTTTGATGGATACTTTAGTGACCAACAGTTGAAGGAGGGACTAAAGTGGTTGGCTTCTGCGTCATGCTCACAACCTGTTCTTTTTTGTGTGACAGTACGTGAGTTGATATCCCTTCATTTGAACAAGTGCTTTGATGCGCTTGACCTCGTTGATGATAAAGTAGGTCCGTACCAGTGCATCTCAGCTTTCAACCAAGCTTTGGATCAATCAATAAATAATATTGTTACTGCTGCTGATGTAAATCCAACTGGCTGGCCTTGTCCTGAATTATTTTTGTTAGACGACTCTACATCTGAATTCAGAGTTGTGAAGAAGCTTTTGCCGACTTTAGGATGGAGCTCGCCTGAAGAAATAGAGCCCTTAATATCTGCATTAAGAAATTGTCACCTTCCTTCTTTTTCTGATGACATTTCTTGGCTAAAGAATGGTTGCAACAGTGAAAGGGATATTGAAGATCAAAAACAGCTGCTGCAAAATTGTCTGATCAGATACTTAACTCAGTCTAGTTGTATGTTGAATTTGGCGATGGCAATAAAAGAAGCGTGTTTAATGGTTCAAAAGTACACTAAGCTTGAGCTACATGACACAGAATATAAGATAGTTCCCAGTTGGGTACTTATTTTCCGGCGAGTGTTCAATTGGCAATTAAATAGCTCAGCTAGCTTTTCCCGTAAAGCTTATGTTCTTGAGCATTCACTCACTGGCTGCAGTCCTTTGAACCCTGAGAAGATGGAAAGTGAAGTTCCCGAGCCTCACTTTGTAGACCATCCTATGCTGGATGAGATGGTTGAGGTCAGTTGCAGCCCTATTGTTTCTAAAAGAGTGATGTCTTCTCCAAGGAGTTTTCAGAAAACAATACCAATAGCTTCGTTTGAGAGTACTTTGGGGGTTACCTCACCCAATTTTGTGATGGAAGAGCGAAACCAGCCCTCAGAAATTCAAGTTGTGGACAACAATGATTTCTATATGAGAAAGAATGATTTGCAATTAGTTCCTGAAGATGAAAAGAAGGCTGATAGACTGAGCCAACTGTTGGACCAATGCAATATATTACAGGATGATATTGAAAAAAGGCTATCAATATACTATTGATCGTATTTTGTATGTTCCGATACCTTGTATCATAATGTATTGTATCACCAATTGGAGCATTTCCAAAGGGCAAAAGTAAATCCCTTCTATAGCTTCACAAATCTTTTTTCAAGTGTGAAGCAGCCTGTTTGTACAAAGATTAACGAGGGAATGTTAAAATTAAATTAATGTTCAGTCAATTTTTTTATTTTTTTTTCAAGGAAAGAAAACCAGGTAGCAATATAGAATGTACTATTCCATCAAAAAGATTATATATACATTTAGTAAAATTCCAACCAATCAACTAACCAAGAGAATGGCCTTTATGGCAAATTCTACAAATTGTATATATCTGTTATAACCATTAGATTGTCTCCTTTATTTAGTAGTCAGTAGTAGTATATTATTCTAATCCTATTTAGCGAGTGCCCATATAAACGGCCTCCTTAAATCGAGTACTCGATATGCGGGTACTCGTCTTGGGTAACAATATCACTACCCGGATGTTCGAGTATTCGAAAATATGTGTATCCGCTAATGAAAACCCCCAGGGCGTGCAGGTGGTTTGGTTAAAGAAAATGGATATTATAGCACAAATATTCGATGACATGGGTTAGGCAAGTTATAACATTTAGCTAATACTATAATATTGATATGTGTTATAAAATATTGATATATTATGGATTCCCATTATATTTCTTATGTATCTAGAATATTCCGCAAAGTAGGGTTAGTTTATAAGAAACCCTTATTACTTTTATATATATATATATATACCCTATTATTAAATAAGAGATCAGATCTATTATCCTTCCCACAAATACTCTCTACTAAAAACCCTATTTTATAACAATATGCTATTAGTTAGGCAATTTTTATATACTATCTTATTTGCAATGATTAGACATTTTTTCCTCTACGTAAAACGAGAGTAGTAGCTGTTGTAAATTATTTGTTATTTCCATTCCATTTAGAATCATTCTATAATATTAATGCTATAATATATATATATATAGTAGATAGAATATTGTTTTGCTAAATATTTCCATTCCCTTGAAGTACAATCAATATACTTTGTACAAGATTTGCGACAACTATTGTAAGGGCAAATATGTGGAATTTATCATAGCATTAAAGTAAACTTTTTTTAAGCTACATTTAAATAAATTATCTAATGATTTAAAGTTAATAAATTAGCGAGAAAATATTAGATTTAAATTTAATGAGTGGGAGAAATCTACATCGCGACACTTATCAAGAAACTGTGATCGACTTCTCTTTTAGTAGAGATATAGATAGACAGATTTATCCCAAGGGAGAGAGCACATGTAATTTCTTCTCAAAACCTTAAAGCTTTTGCAAGTAAAATGAAGTTGGAATTAGGAATACAATTAGCTTATGCAATAATTTGGACGCCTAGATGATTTCTAAATGTAAAGCCAAAAGAGGCTTCTTCTATATTTAGCTTTCAGATTCAATTAGCAATCTTACCAACAAGTCTAATTGAAAACCATGTAGTCCCCTTTTGTATGATAGTATAATACAATAATAATTACATGTTTATAGCTACTTCTTTTATACACATGTCCTTGTTTAGTAATCATGAACTTAACCAACAAAAACGGTTTTGGTTGCCTACAAAAAAAGTTACCTATAAAAAATTTCGAACATCACAAGTCTTCAATGTACTTGGATATTTGAACTATTGATAATTCTTCAGTAAACTTTGTAAACGACATTCTTCCTTAAAATTACACAATTTATAATGATTACGGACAAAATTACAACCAAATATGAAGGGCAACTAATAGAAATGTTTGTCCCTGCATGATTTTGAGTCAGACTACTAATGATCGCCTAATTAAGATAATAAATACATCTTGTTATATTTAGGCATCAATGAATCGTATATCGAAGGTATTGGGATGGATCTGCCACACATTCAGTGCTGCATACTCTTCTAAACATTCCTTTAGCTGGGCTTCACTGTATCCCTGTGATAGAAAAAAAAAAAAAAAAGGTCAAAGATCTATTAGAGACATGTAGTTTCTTAAATGCTCAGAATGATTCAAAAAGACCAAGCACTAGATGAGATAGATTATTGCACCACTGCATCTAGATACAAGTTCATATTGTGTCAATGTCTGTCGAGAAAAATTTTACCTTTCTGGAAATCCAGTTAAGAGCATGTGCGTAGCTTATATCCATTTTGTTGGTCCTTGCAGCTTCATCTCTTAAGATTGAATAAATATCAGAGATGGCATCAAGGCCAGATTTCTGGCGATCATCAGAGTACAAGGAGAATTTTGACATTTGCATCAATCTAAGTGCCTCGTCAACATCACTTTGTGCCACAGTGCTTGAAAACCGGAGTCTAGCAAGTGCCTACACAAACCACATCAATGTCAGTGAGGAAAATCACAATCTATGCCCAACTGTTTGAAACTACCAGTAATTGGCAAGCGACACTTTTCAAGGATTAAAGACTAGGAATATATGTCGACACGTAGTAGGACTACCACAAAACCAAAGTTTTGAGTTGACTAGCTGCAAATCTATAACATATGACTAAAAAAAAGGTAGCCCGATGACTTACAGCTGATAATCGTAGAATACTGAGAAGTGTTCGGATAGTTGTATAAGAATGGGGTGTATCTGACCGAGCTTCTTCCTGCCGTATGCTCGAATATGCACTGGCAATATACTCTTCAAGTTCCCTAGGCACACTAGGAGATACTTTTCTTGCAGATGCAATGTACGCCCTGCGCATCAAAGTTAAAGACTGAAATTTTGAGCTGTTATTGTATTTGATGTTCAAACATGAAACAAATTGATTTGCTTTTGCTTGCTTAGTAAATATTCCTAACATGTTGACTAGCCTACACAACTATGTAAAAAACAGGAGCTTATGTCACGGACCAAGGTGGTGGCCCACCAAATCCCACAAGTCAACCTTTACAAGTTTATTCTAGAAGCAAACAACTACTTTGTGCTGCCAAACCCATAGTCAACTTACTTAATTCATGCAACTACAATGCCCAAGAAGCCATCCAAAGAGTTGAGAACAAAGAGATAGAAGATCATGTGCCTAAGCTAGACCACTTGCACTAATTAGTATTATGTAGATGTTCCTTGTATGTCTCTAAATATCCTAAATTAGCCATGTCTTTTGATTGATTGTATTTAGCCTAGGGAAGGAGGATGAAGGGAATTCATTCAGAGAATTGTGAGGAAACTTTTGGAGAGTACTGGCCTTAAGCCATATTGGAGAGCTATGACCTCAGGTCATACTTATCATTGTAATTTTGTCAACATTATCTTATCAATCATACAATCAATCAATCTTCCTAGATAATTAAATTATCATATACAATTTATTACATAACAGCTTAGAGTTGAGAGACATTACAAACACAAAAAAGACGACCGAAATGTCATGCCATTTCACAGGACTGAATTGACAGGGAAGAGGATCATCCTTTTATACAGCACATGGACATGGATTTTAGCTTTCGGCAACTTAATCCCAAAAAAATGGGTTTGGCTTCATGAATGTGATCCATAACATCAAACAAAAATACAGAGTAATATTTAAAGAATATGATGATAAGGGGGCAGGCTTTACCTTAGTACTGATGGCTCCAAAGGAGTAAACCCAAGAGCAGGAGATTCTTTATTCTGATGAACATAGACCACATGTCTTGCCAATTCAAGATCAACATCCATGTCTGCTTTGTCTAAGATTAACCAAAGAAGATCAAATCTTGACAACAGGGCTGGAGGTAGGTTGATATTTTCAGCTGGAGTTCTCCGAAGATCATATCGTCCCCTGAAACAGTCCAGAACACATTAATCTGAGGTATTGTGACAATACTTGATGATTTCCTTACAGTAACAAGGCAATGACAAAGATTTGCGTGATTGATTTGTAAATTACCAAGCAGGATTAGCAGCAGCTAGAACTGCTGTCCTAGCATTTAGTGATGTTGTGATCCCAGCCTTGGCAATGCTTACTGTCTGCTGTTCCATTACTTCATGTATTGCAGTACGATCAGAATCTTCCATTTTGTCAAATTCATCAATAGCACAAATACCCATATCTGCTAGCACCTGGAAGACAAAGTAAATCAGCCAAGGTTTAGAGCCATGAAATTAGAAAATGCATTTGTGCTATTTACTTTGTGAAGTGAAGGACCACCTTAGAGCCATGACAGTATGAAATTATAGAAATGACAGTATTATTACCAGTGCCCCGCCTTCAAGGACCATCTCATTGGTGACTGGGTCTCTCTGCACAGCTGCAGTTAGACCAACTCCACTGCTTCCTCTCCCAGTAGTGTAGACACCCCTTGGCGCTACATTTATTATATGCTTTAATAGCTGACTTTTTGCAACACCAGGGTCACCCATCAAGCATATATGCACATCCCCCCTAATCTGCAAACAAAAGAATTACATCATTTGAAGTTGCAGGTAACAACAGGAAATGCAAAGCATGGTTACCAAATCTAGCATACATGTTTGGAGAAGGGACAACAAGACACCATATAACGAGGGTAAAAAGTACCAAAATAATATCAATCAATGCTCCTGATTGATCTGAAAAGGCCATGACCATATGGAAGATTATGTTTAGAAGATGATGAGATTTTTGTTCATAGTACTGTAATTCAATATATACTGTCCCCACTTTCTGATAACCTCCCATCACGAAAAATTGAAGAGAGAGAGAGAGAGAGAGAGCAGGGGGAGGGGAGGAGGTACTTAACACAGTATGTAAATGCTATTATGTCTGCTTACTTGCATTCCGTCTTTTAATTTCCTGTGAGGAGCTCCAACAAGGAGCAGAAGTAGGGCTTTCTTGACATCTTCATGTCCAAAAATTTCAGGGGCTAAAGAACGGGCCAACTTGTTATAAATTTCCCCATCCTCAGACAAACGAGCAATGTGCTCTTCCTCTTCACTTCTCAATTCATACCTGTCCCAGAAAGAGAACCCGAAATAAGAGGACTGTTTTCATGGACTATTTTAAATCTTTTTGCAACATTTCATCATTTCTCACTTTATTCAAAACCTTTGAATAGAAAGGAAATAAGAGAAAAAGAATCATTAACCACAAAAAAATTGGCTTTTAAAATAAAAATCCAAACAAATAATCAACACCAAATCGTGGAAGTATCTTACTCTTCGTATTTCCGTTTGAAGTGAGTGACAGACATAGCTTCTAAGTATGTATCAGCCACTAAACCAGCTCGCAGAGCTCGAAATCCAGTATATGGAATAGGCAAAAATATTCCTGATAATTCCACAACATCACCAGGTGCTACCTGAAAACAGTACCCCAGAGGAGGGAAAGACCTCAGAGGGACAGGCACACGGGCGGGAACAAAAACCACCAAGCCCGGCGCAAGGGGAGAAAAAAAAAAAGAATAAAAAAAAAAAAAAAAAAAAAAAAAAAACAAAAAAAAAAACAAAAAAATAAAATAATAAGAAACAAAGAAAAAAAAAAAAAAAAAAAAAGGAAAGGAAAAAAAAAAAAAAAAAAAGAGAAAAAATAAAAAAAAAATAAAAAAAAAAACAAAAAAAAACAAATAAAAAAAAAAAAAAAATAAAAAAAAGAGAAAAAAAAAAAAAAAAAATAAAAAAAAAAAAAAAAAAAAAAAAAAAAAAGAAAAAAAAAAAAAAAAAAAAAAAGAAAAAAAAAAAAAGAAAAAAAAGAAAAAAAAATCAAAAAAAAAAAAAAAAAAAATAAAAAAAAAAAAAAAAAAAGTCATAAAAAAAAAAAAGAAAAAAAAAAAAAAAAAAAAAAAAATAGTTAAAAAAAACATATTTTTAACAAAAAAAACCCAAAACAACCACATAAAAAAAAAAAAAAAAAAAAAAAAAAAAAAAAAAAAAAAAAAAAAAAAAAAAAAAAAAAAAAAAAAAAAAAAAAAAAAAAAGAAAGAAAAAAAAAAAAAATAAAAAAAAAAAAAAAAAAAAAAAATAAAAAAAAAAAAAAAAAAAACAAAAAAAAAAAAAAAAAAAAAAAAAAAAAAAAAAAAAAAAAAAGAAAAAAAGTAAAAAAAAAAAAAAAAAAAAAAAAAAAAAAAAAAAAAAAAAACAAAAAAAAACAAAAAAACAAAAAAAAAAAAAACAAAAAAAAAAAAAAAAAAAAAAAAAAAAACAACCTTTCTCGTCAATTCACCCCTAAGATGAACTGTCATGGTTCTTGGAATGTGGCCTTTAGGTACATGTTCAGCCAATTCTTGAATCTTAGCCTGAAATTCAACAGCATCAAAAGTAGAACCAGTAAGTCATAATAAAAGCATCAACACAAACATGACAGGCAACGTCTGCTCGAATAGATGACTGAAATCATTATTTCAGCCGTCATTCTAGCGAAAAAATAAGCAAAGATAACAGGTTACCTCTTGAAACTTCATGAACTTTGAAGCTCTAAGCTGAAGAATGAGGTTTCCTTTTGTGTTATTTGTTTTGCAACGCCTTGATGGACATTCAAATAGGGGCATGAAGATTCTAGCTGTTACTTCCTGTACATTGCATAAGTTATATGGAGTATAAGATAATAAATCCACCAAGCAAAAAGCAAAAGTCTTCTATGCATATCAAAAATCAACAACTTATGCAAGACGGAGTGGCACCGGGAAGCATAATCACCAGAACACCAAGGATACTAGTACTGTCTTATAACTTTTCATTAAACAAGCAAGCATAAGAAACAAGTTTTAGTTCATAAATTACAAGTTACCTGGTAGATCTCAAAACCACAATCCTCACATGTATAAACTGCCACTTGCATCAAAGGCTTAACATCTGAACAGCGAGTCACAATCCCAGAGATTCTGACCAGTTGTCCTATGTATGAAGCCTTGACCTCTCGAATAGTAAAAGGTCGATCCTTGGAAGATGCATGTATGTAGACCTCACTGCGTGCCACATGAAATGAAATTAGGAAACCACATATGCTATGAGTACCATCACGACACCATCTTAATATACTAAGTTACTAACATAGTTACAAATATGCACACTAAAATTCATGCATAAAGTTAACTAGAATGAGCATCATCAAGTTGCAATTTTTTTCATTATCAAATAACAGATCTCACACACCAGGAAAACGATAGAGAAATAAATCCACTTAGCAACTTCTCCAAAGTCTACTCCTCTAATCAGTCAATTCAAACAAGTACTTCATCGTTACAGCAAGCTAGGCTCACAACTTAAATGCTTCAAAATGTTATAACTAAACTGTAAACATGATAAAATAGCACCTGAATTCCAACATGAATCCATTTTAGGGGAAATTGTGAGCTACATATCAACTTATCTTCGATATAAGGCCTGAATTCGAACATAAATTTCATTTTATTGGCAACTGAGCAACTCAATCAAAGGCACTCTTCACAAGCAAGAGTAGTTCGAGTAATTCTTGTAATTCAAAAAACAATTTCAATGAGCAACCAATATTTAGCCGGGTCAGATTATTAATCTTTCAAGCCAATAAATTTGCACACATAACCAACATTGCTTAGATAAAATGTCAAAACTTCAAAGTTCAACAAGATATCTACCTCCTTTAAAAGACAATTGATAACTAGAAAAACAGTTCTATTGAACACTCGTTATTAGGAAAATAAGTTCTTTTTACATTTCGCACCCTTCACAACAAGCTTAAATTCCTCAATTATTAAGAAAGACACCCATTTTAGCATATATAGGCATTCATTTTTATTGCCAACAACTAAATTAATCAATACAGCAAACAATATATAAATCATTAAATGAAAAGGAAGAAGTCCTCACTAAAACCGCTTGATTTCAGCCGGCATCCTCTGCGAAGGATCCGATCCATCCGCATTCTCATTCCCTTCTTCGGTCCTCTGAGTCATTAGTATGTCATGATCATCATCAAGGAACGGCTCCGTAGGCTCCGGCAATATCTCATCAATTGCCTCCCCAAATATTCCAATATACCGCTTCGTATTCTCCGATACTTTCCTCACAAATTCATCATCCGAGTCCTTATACTACACATTTGACTATAATTAGGGTCTCTAAAAACATCAAAAATCAACAAATTTGAATCAAAAACAAAATAAATAATAATAACATACATTATACAAATCTTCCAAATCTATCTGAATTGCTCGAGTCTTCCGATTCGCCACATCTTGCTGAAATTGAAATCAAAGAAATACTTCAACACTAAAAGAAAATCCTCACAAATTAAAAAAAGTAAGATCAAAACCCTAACAAATTATATCACAATTCATCCGAAAAAAACCGCTAAACAAACACGAATAATTGCACAAATTTCAACAAAAATCAGAAAAAAAAAACTCAAAACCCTAGAAAAAGTGCTAAAACCCTAATACGAAGAAATTCGAAGAAAATGAATAAGAAATTACGAGAAGGTTCATGTATTTCGCTTCGCCATGAACGTCAGCAAAGTTCACGAGGAAATCTCTCGCAAGAGCTGCAAAAAAAAAAATTCAAAAAAAAAATCAAAATCAAAATCAAAATTCAAAAATTTAAGAGCAAAAAAAATAAAAAAAAATGGAAGAAAAAAGTGAATTAGGTTACTTCGATCGCGATCATAGTCGACGTCGTTGGTGTTCATGTACTGCATTTTTAGAGAGAGAAAGTAGAGAGAGGAGAGAGAAAGTGAGGAGTTTCAGTAATGGCGGCAACGAAGAAGGAAGAGAGTGAGAGAGAGGAGTTGGGTGAAGAAATGAAGGTTTTTTTGGCGGGAAAAAGATGAGAAAAAGCGCGGGATGATGACGTGGCCAGGTTAAGTGAATGGATGAAAGGAAGGAAATAAAAAAAGGGGAAAATTGTGGCTGCTGGGATTCGAGCCCAGGTCTCCACGGCCACAACGTGGAATTCTAACCACTAAACTACAGCCACTTTGGTGTTAGTATGTTGTTGTGATTAATTCATAATGTTGATTAGGGTTATATTGTATGGTTGTATAATTTTATTTTTTACATTTAATAAGAAGTCAAGCAAATGGAGGCTTAATTAAAAGTCAGACAGCATCCACACTAAATAGTTTAAGAAAGTAAAATGTAATGTAAATTAATGAAGTAAATTTTTTCTGTAGAGTAACTATGATATTGAGAAACTAAATCTGATGGTGAAGCGCAATCCCCTATTATTCGCTAAATTATGCACCAAGAAGGAATGTGATTGATATAACGTGAATGTGTATTTTAATGTTGCATTAAAGGATAGAGGACTTTTTATAGCTTTTTTACCGGGTATTCCTGAAATTTACCAGGTTGCACATGGTACCCATATGGTTTAAAAAATGCACAATACACCCTTATTGAGTTTTTATTATGCACCAAGTGGCAAAATGCTCTCCTATTAGATATTCGTCATGAATTTACAATAATACCCCTTAATTGAATAAGAGCATTAATATTCATCATTTCCTCAATTATTATTGTGAAATTACTATAATGGCCTTAATTAAAAAATTATTAAATTGCAAAATGCAATACTTCCTCAATAATTATTTTAATATTTTAGTAAGATTTAACCGAAAGAATTTGCTACCACCACCATCACTACACTTCACCACCACCATAGCCACAACATCCACCGCTACCACGAAATCTAACGAAACCTAAGATTTAATTGACGGAATTCTAACAAAAAAGCATTTGGTGCATAAATAAAACTTAATAAGAATACACAGTGAATTTTTTAAACTATAGAGGTATCCCGTGCAACCTGGTAAACCTCAGAGGTACCCCGTGAATTAGCTGATTTTTTTACTTTGCATAATGTTATTCTCATTAGCATTTTTTTTAACTAAAAACGAATTCTTTTAAATTAATATGACGAAGCTTCCAAACTTATCTTGATATGTTTGCATAATGTCTTTGGTTGACTAAGGCTTTATATATGTAAAGGAATAAATAAAAAGAAAATGTTATGTGCAAGACAGGAAAGATTATTGTGTGAAAAATTATTTGTCAAAAACAAAATAAAGTAAAAGTGTAACCAACAAAAAGAAACTAAAAGGTGACTTTAAAATAATTGACAGATTATTTTAATACTCTAAGGCGTAAACTAAAGGAAAAGGAGCAAATTTCATTAGATATTATATTCGTTTATATGAGTGCCTACATGGAGGGAGAACTTCCTACGTATCATTTTAAAAGTATCAAATTAAATGCATCGTTTTCTTTTTAGTCAATAAATTATCTCAATCTCTCTCTTATCACATGGGTCCTTATTTTTATTCCTCTCTATCTCTCTCCTTCAAAAATAGCAAAAGCATTTAGATGGATAGAGAGGAAATATAAGATAGCAAAATTTGTGCATTACTAGAAGTAGGAAATTTAAACTTCTTTTACTCTTACAAACTCTCATCATTTCACATATTTAGCAAACTAGGCTAGCTCAACTATTTGCATATAGGCTCAACACTAGGTTTAGTTCTCTCATCATCTCTGTCATGTAAAGTATCACACTTCCGAATTGGCATTCGATGAAAAAGTATGAAAAAAGTTCATCGACTTAAACTTTCATTGCGCAATTCATAAACTAGTTGAATTTGTAGTTCAACAAAAATGACATTACAGTTGTTCGTGCCTCGGTTATTTTCTGATACATGAAATTTCATCTTGTACAAGTTCAATGGCAGGCAAGTTTTAGGACATGAATCGCCTGCTGCAGTAACAATGCCAATTTGAACAATAGTTTACAAGAACGCACCCAACTACCCAAAAATTGAATAATTGAAAAGGTTCAAGAGTTACAAAATATGAACTTTTGGTAATTATCATTTTAATCTAAACAGTGTACAATACAATTTTTGTCCTCGAAGATGCATACTTTTTAAAAGCAACGCTGCAGTCTCAAATTTTCGCATCTGTTGTGAAAATTCCGCTAGACATCAGAGAACAATGCCTTTGCCCAGAAATCATACAAGATATACATGGAGATCAACAAAAGAGTCATTACAAGTTTCAAATGCTACAAAAAGGCCATTCACAATCATGGATTGGGAGATGTTTGTTCCTTGGGTTTTTCCAGCTTTGCTTGTATAAGCCTGTCTAAAACAGGAGGTTCTAAGGGGATTGGATCCAGACACCGCTCTGCCGCAGCGACAATTACCTGCCGAGTTAATCAAAATAGCCATTTTAGATTCACATTACACAAGCACATCTACAAATGTAGGAATAGCAGCTCTATTAGAGTTACAAGATCAGCACAAAAATCGCAGCCTTCAGAAGTTATCACAGAAATTCGGCAGTCATTCTGGGTCCCATGAAGATGTCAATGCAAATTTGCAATGATGAAACAAATCATCTTACCTCATCAAGTAAAAAGTCAACAGCAGCTTCGTCTTCCACACTATCCTTTACAGAATTCCTCAAGAACTGTGTGTCCAACTGGATCTGCTGAAATCCACTCCGGTTGAAAGTCTGCAGTCTAACATATTCTTGGAGACTTTTAAGGCAAAGCTTCACTATTGTGGTTAAGACAGAATCCTGAAAGATACCATACATAAGATGCAAGTTAGCAACAGTTAGCAAAAGCTGCACTAACACAATTATACAGGCTTTACCTGTGTGGCATCCACTTTGGTGAATATTTCCATTTTCTGCTTAAATAATTTAGCAAGATGGGTCTCAAGCAGATGACTCCTAGCCTTTTGAGTGTTAGATCGAGCAAGTGATCTTTCATCACGCAACGGATTGCTGCGTGAAGATGTTGTGCTTCCATTGCTAATGCTATCAGAACGCCGATGTTTACGGGTAGGTCCCTCAGGTAAAAGTTGTTTCACTTCAGACAATACTCCTTCCAACTGGAACAAAAGAAATCGACCATTAAATGAACACGTTCTCTCTTGTTTGTTTTCAATCATTGAATGTCCAGATACAGCCTGATTGGAATCCTGAACTTATTCCTAAAAAAGCAACAACAGTGGCAAAAAGAAGTACCTTGTATTCAGCAGACATGCTCAATATTTACCTTAACATGAAATGCCACTAGAATTGGCTATGGCCCCATGCCTAACTAGGTAAGGGGTTTCCATTAGTGATTCTACGTGCTACCACTACCGGTCTATACTACCCAAGCTTGAGAAGGACGGGATTAATAAGTCCAGTTTTCTAACAGAATTGAGCAACTGACAACCCAATGTGGATTTAACCAACAAGCACCTTCAAGAAGGGGATGTATAATATTATCCTTGACAAAAAAAGACCTCATCCATGCAGAAATATGTGATAAACTTGGTCCAGCAGGTCACAGAGGATTTACACGTTAACAATTGACAAAAACAGACAAGAAAGCTAACCTCTTGAAGAAATAAATCAACAAACATGTGAACTTCTCTGGGCTCCTTGTGCTGTAAGGAACACCACAAGCTGGACATCAGATTTAATACAAACAAATATAGTCATGTATGAAAATACACCAAGAGAAACTATGAAAATTTCCAACCTTGATCCAGTTGGGTGTTGTAAACCGCTTTTTCAATAGAACCGAAACTCTCTGAGTTTTCAATTTTATATACTGCAAGGATGGAGGGAAAAAAAAATCATAAAACTGTTTTGATAGCTAATCAGCAAGAAAAATGAACAGCTTTGGAAATGCATTAGGGATCATAATAACAAAACAAGTGAAGTACAGTGGAAGTAAGACCTTGTGGTTGCACTAGTTTCGGTACACAGGATTATCATCAGCTCTTTTATATCAGAGCATGCATGATAAAGAATATGTGTACAATGTAAAAGTTGAAAGTACCCCCCCCCCCCCCAAAAAAAAAAAAAAAAAAAAAAAAAAAAAAACAGGAGTGGATCTCTTGGGGAAGTTCCGTTTTGTTCTTATTTGAAAACCCTTCCAGTTTTTGTGTGTGTGTG
>PYUH01000078.1:142996-174816 GCA_016808085.1 Suaeda aralocaspica
AAAAAAAAAAAAAAAAAAAAACACACACACACAAAAACTGGAAGGGTTTTCAAATAAGAACAAAACGGAACTTCCCCAAGAGATCCACATCCATGTGGAGCTGTAGATGGTAAAATAAAAATAAAAGCCTTACATTCATATCAATTCTATTGGTTCATAAATGAGATGGATGGGTAGATGTCTATCTGTGTAAATTAATAATCAGAAAAACACAAACTTAACGAAAAATCTGAGTGTAAATGAAGTTCTTGTTTACTTAGTAGGATACTATCAGAGGAATAATTCATTAATGACAGAATACATGAAGAACATAACTTGCAAATAGAGCTACCCCTACAAATTATAAAATTCCGAATGAAACTAAATAGCAATTAGAAAAGCTAATCTAATCCCTAAATAGTTGAGCCTCCAAACTACAAAGGAGGCAGCCCAGAGAAGTGAGACTTGAAATGTCTGAATGTCTCCTGTCTCACCCTTTTATCAATTTTCTTCCCTTCTTAGTTTTTACCGTCTTAGTATTTAGATCAGAGATTCATCATTCAAAAAAACAATCACCATGAGAACTAAAATAACGGTAAACTACAGCAAAAAATTATCACATTGGTAATATAAAAGAAAAGATTTGAAATCATACAAGATGCAGGAATTTTTCAGCAGCAGATCGGTACATTCGGCAAATTTCTGCAGGAACAAATGCAGGGCCACTCTCATATCCACGAACACTACCGCCAGAAAATGAAGTTGCAATCTCCTGTACAAATAAACCGACATAGGATATAAGGATAACCATAACAGATTTAAGCCTAAAAAGGATTAAAAACTCAGAGGTACTTGCCTCGGTGATTCGTGGGATGGCATTTTGATCTACAAAAACTGAGAGCTGAGCCAAAACAAGAACAAGACCAGCAACATTCTTGTCTCCTTGCATGCCATCATGAAAAATGGGATCTTCACTAGCTGGATCTTCATTATTTTTGCCCGAAAGCAAGAGAAAGCGTTTATAGAGTGATCTGAAGAAGTCTTGGAATCCTTCTTGAACCCAATTAATGATCAAATCTTTCAGTCTATTTAGCAGCGGCAGGCTGTCATCCAGAAGCTGACGAAAGTCCTACAGAAAAAAACAGAGCATATGAAAAATCAACACAAACGAAAAGCAAATCTGGTCTAAAGTTCCACAAAATCATCAGGTAACTCTGTTGAGCAACCATTGACGAAGTACAGTCATGACTTCATCAAATGCCTATAATTGTCATCACTCATAATGCTGTAGGGAGCAACTTTTAGCATTCTAGTACAAGAGAACAACTGGAATTCTGATTTCACATTTCAGCACAATATTAAAGGTAGCTTTCATAGAAACATATAATACCAGCAAGACGCCCATACTCCCTTGAATGACTGTCTTTTTGCTGACCTCCAGTATCACCTGCAACAAATTCTCCTCTTTCACTGTATCCTTTTGGCTAATCTGAACTTTCATTAGTGAATCTGCAAATTTCAAACGCATGATAGAGAACTCATCATCCAATCAATCACCACATTTAACATTAACACTGAAATTCAAAGCTTTAAGCAATCATAATTCTCTAATCAATATCTCAGATGCATGCGCTATCAAGTCCATAGCTACAGTAATTACCACAAGTCATCACCTGCAACTAGATTTAACATTAACACTGAAATTCAAAGCTTTAAGCAATCATAATTCTCTAATCAATATCTCAGATGCATGTGCTATCGAGTCCATAGTTACAGTAATTACCACAAGTCATCACCTCCAACTAGATTTGTATCAGTGGATTCATCACTTTAGAGCAATTACCCAAATGGTCCACTATGCTACAATTTGTAACTCCGATATCTTAATTTCTTTTGCTATCAGTTTAATTACTTAATCACCATATACTTTTGTTATATTAAGGAGACTAACACCTCCCATGACCTCGATATTTGTCAGTATCCGCAGCATAAAGGAAATCAAAATGTTGTTGAAATCACTTACACTACCAAGCTGTTTTTCCTGCTAGATTGGATAGCATACAAATTTTACATAAACTAGCTGGTCAGTTGCATCATCCAAGGCACTTTTTTCTGTTATGCTTAGTACCATGTTGCAAAATATGAAGAATTTGCATTCAGCTGCTTGATAATTGGTACCTTCAGGCACCAAATAATTACTAGCTGTTTCTTTAGTAGAAAACCTCAATGCTGTCCCAGCAAAGTAAATGAACAGTTCAAGCTAGCTCTTCAACTATAATAACAAACAAAGCAGGAATTACCAGATATATTCTGTAAAAGATGAGAAAAGGAGTCACTGATGTATTGCTTGACAGCATGGTTGGCAGCCTGGTCACAGATACAGATAAGCATCAATAAGAACGATCCTTAACAAAATCATTTGGTGCCAAAAGCATTATATAAAATTTCACAGTTCAAAGAGTAAGGAACCAAATCTTAATAATAATAAGTGAAGGTGCAATGAAAAACCTCCAAACAAACATCAGCAACAGATGCCTCAGGTAAAACTTCATCCATCAGAAGCACATCATCCCAAACAAGTCCTAAACAAGTATATAAATTATTTTAATAGCAATTTAACAAAGACAGCAAGGCAGAATGAAGAGAGCCACATGACAATGAAAAAAAAAAAGAAAAGAAAATACAAATATCAGAAACTTGTATTTATAATCCATACTAAGAGCTTGAACACAACTTTTCCAGATTTTATCATGTATACAATATAACACGTGCTTCTCATACTCACTTATAAAATCACAACATAATGATGGAATCATCCCAAGAAACATATCCCATGCAACATAATTTGGCTTAGAAAACTAAGTTGATTTCCCAGAAGAAAAAAAATAAGAAACTGCAAGGGCCTCACGAAGGCAGGCAGAACGAAATCCATGGAAACACTTTTTCACAAAGACCTTAGAATGTGGAGTATGGCCTGTAAGAAACACATGCTGACTAGTTATGTGCTCCAATTTACTAAACAGTCAGATACAAAACAGCTCAGCTTAAACATCTTTATAAAAGCAGAACCATCCAGAAAAATGGCCAGCAAATCATACACAAATTTTAAATTTGGACAAAATATGTGACTGCGGTACTCACTGAGCATTCCCAGCAAATCTGCTGACGAAATTAGAGTCTTTATGTTCTTCTCGATAGTTCCAAAGTGCCTAAAGCAACACACTGATTAGTCATCAGATAACAGATAATGGTGAATCAGTAGAGATTATTAAACTTCAAATGAAATCAACTGAAATTGATGAAGGTAAATCAAACTTCATATTACTTGATAACAAGGTCATGTGATATTCTAATAAGTTGCTGTTCTGAATCTGGGAAAATTACTCGGTAAGCACGGACAGCCTCCACCAACTCACGAGTGGAAACCTGGTGGTACAATGGTCAAGTAACGTCAGACACCACAAAACTCACATATAAAAATAAGATCACATGGACTACATGGAAAATTCATTGCTTACCTCATGGGTAATAAGAATGCGATTAGATGGATCTTGTTTTGCTGACTCATCCGGTGTTGAAACAGTAGCAGCTTTACCATCAAAGTAAAGTTGAAGGTCACCAAGGGATTGCTCCAATTTTTCAAATAATTGATCTTTCAGGTCATCCACCTGTTGAAAAGAGCCAATTCAATAATAGATTACTGAATGAACTAACTAAGAGTAAAGTGCAACGATCCCAATCTGCACATCTTTACAACCTAGAAATTACAACAATAACAAAGAACCAAGAAAAAAAAAAAGCAGCTTAAGTAACAAAGAAATAAGAACACACCGGAAAATCCAGTTGCTTGAGAAGCATCACAGCCTCAGCTCTGGCTTGGATGGATTCAGAATCTGAAAAGAGCTTTCCCTGAGGAAGGAAAAATAATAAAACGCTGTGTTTATACTTCTCTATTTGATGTCTGGATAACCATTAATAAAATATCTAATAAAAGGAAGTTGTGTATTTTCCTATTTGTTTCCCACTCCCTGCCATGTTCTTCTGGATCAAGATTGAGGAAGTCAAGGGGCTTACGGAAACAAGTAAGCAGTCAAAAGCGTATATAGTGACAAAACATAATAACTCAAATTCTACAGAGATACAAAGCCATCAATTGATGATCACACTTCCTCCATAAAATTAAAAATTGTTTTACTCAGGCATAGATAAAATAAACCCCTACCTTTGTTTCATATTATACGCAACAATTGAATATTTTGTGTCTCACAAAAAATACCCAATATAATAATAAATAACACAACAACCAATATAATAACTATTTTCTTTTCTTCTTGTAAAAAGAGTACAACACTACAACCAAAGGATAAGCTCTCCTCAAGTCCTCAAAAGAGAAAGGGTAAACCATGCATATAGAGATAGAGTATACTACAATTCTTATTAAAGGGACCTTAATTAGGCCATAAGTTGATCCTTGACTCCTTGTTTCAGATTCTAATTGTATCCCTTTCCTCTCTTAAATAAGTTGAGTAACAGGACTTAGCTATCTTCTTCTAGATCTCGCTAACTCACGTACACTCAAAAAACTGGCTCGGAAAAAGAAAATCAACTAAATTACCTGTAGATTCTTTATTATGATGCTCATTGCCTCCTCAGATGCTTTCTTACAATCTTGGAAGGATGAGTCTCCATATACCTAATGGAAAGAATACAAAAGGATGATAATTCACTTGTAAACAACAAAGGAAACAAAGATGAGAAAGATTAGGACCTAAAATTTCAGAACAGAACCTTAAAAATGGGCATTGCTCCTGTGTAAAACTTGACTGCATCAGCATAAGCTTCAGATTTAATGCACTTTCCGAGTCTTTCTGGTAAATCATATATAAACTGCTCTATTCCAAAAATATAAATTATCAGCCAAATTTATTACAGTTATGAACCTATATATAGTAAAAACATAACCACAAAAATTATAAATTCATTAATGTGTCAAAAACTTTAAGAACTTATATCTGGAAAAGCTTTACTCCAATGAATATCCAAAGGTTAGATAGACAAGTTACTTACTACTTAAGTACCTGGATTTTGCGTAGAAGATTGCGAGTACGATGGAGCTTTTCTATATGCTCCCTTTTCTCAAATAGTGATGTGTTGACTCCATCACTCCTAGATTGCACGGATAATATCTGCAGCATGATCAAAGTTGAAAACAAATATTAATAAAAATTAAACTTCTCCAAACGGCTTCTCACATATGCTTTAAATTTCGATCAGCCGAATTCAACCTTCTCAAGTAATTGCTCCATATTTGCTTCCATGCCCACAATATTGCTATTCATCCTATAAGAATAGTAAAAGCTTATCAAAAACAACTAAGACAATCAGAAAGTAATAATGAATTATTAGCTGCAACCATAGCCATAGGCCCATAGAAAGCTGTAGTATACAAATCTAAACCGCGCAAATTCGCATGAGTGCATGACATATAATCATATAAGCTCAGGGATGGTAAAAACTAAAAAGAACAGTGAACAAACAAAATTGCAAACAATACACAACATAGACAACTCGTGGAAAAGAAACTGAGGGATCCAAAGCATTTAGCATACATCAAGATTCAAACTACAACCAAATCCATTTGGCCAAACTGCCACAGTTTCAACATTTCAATTATCATCGTATTCGAGATCAAAACTTACCTTTTGATCGTCTCCGTGGCACTAATAAACTTATTGTAATTCTCATACACCAACATTTGCAAATCAGTGTCCAGGTTTTTAATCTCAGCTGCCATTTCAACATGTCGTTGAAGTAGTGTCTCTAAATTCGACTTTTGAACCTGTAAATGACATAAAAAGTTAAATAAAGAACCAACTTCAGGGTAAAATAATAGATAACGCAACTCTGGGAAGTGAGACCACCTTCCACAGCAGAATTCATTAGATTACAAGTCACAACATGGGTGAGCAATATGAGCGGCTATTGTATCTAACAATAATATTAAAAGATTACTGGATGGTAACATAAATAAGCTCATATTAGTTAAGTTGATCAGCCTTTCTAAAATTATAGTCTACGAGAAACCTTGCACACTAATAGAGGGAAAAAATCACTGTTTAGTAATGAAAACCTCCAACAAAGGCACAACAACTACGATTCAACAAAAGCAAGATACCTTGTTACATATGTTCTGCTTAAAGAATAAACTACATTGGCTACTGCAGTTTCCATGAGAAAAAGGACGGTAAATAAAATAGCAACAACATCCTTGGCTCACATAGCAGGTGGTTGTATTGGAAACGAATAATGCAACCTCCAGCAATCAACGGTCTAATAATAGTAAATCATAGGAGACTGTATACCTTGCATCACTATGGGACATGCTCGTGACAGTTCGAAATTTTGTTTCCAAATGCAATACCATATTAACATAATTTGTCTCCTTAACTTCTATAAGAATGCTGATACACCATTTTTGTCCTTAATCCGTATCAAAAAAATTGCATCACTTTCCATATATGGGTGTATCAATTAGTTGCATCACTTTTTTTAGGCAATAAATTTTCTTCGTATCTCTCTCCTATCACATGGGGTCTCCCTTTTATTCAGTCTATCTTTCTCCTTTCCGAAAATTGTCTAAGATTCCGTGTTTTACTTAGGTAAACCATAAAAAAAAAAAAAAAAAAAAAAAAAAAAAAAAAAAACCCTTTATCTGAGACATTGTCAAAATGAGTAAAGAACCTAAGACAGATTTGCTAAGGCATTTCCATTTTAATCAGGACCAATTGCACTAAGACATTGTAAAGGAGTTCTGAGGCAAACTTAAGCAAGTCTGTAATCTAACATTGGGTGGCAGAAGATAAACTTTATCACCATTTTCCGTTTAACTGCTTAATTAATTCGTGACATCAAGAGTTTATAAAGAAAGCAAAAACCATGAGGGGCATAAATTTGATGAAACATGCCCCCACATGTTGATATAACCTATCCTCCTCTCATTTTCATTACCGTTATTTACTCTCATCTTCATTTCCATTGGAATCTTATCATTTATCAGTACAATGCCTCAACAAAACAGGCGGACAACCCGGAACATATAACCCAGAACTGTTCATTTTCTAGTATGTACCATTTTCCAATGGCCCAAAAACACAACACAACCATCACAAATCTCTACGCAGCATATAAGCTCGAGCATAATGCCGTCTCACTCCACCAAAGAAGTGATCAAATCTAAACCAAGACCACCATCATTCACCCACATTGTAAAATACAAAGTGATAAAATCCGAATCGAAAACTCAAAACCAAGTTTCATTCCTCCACCAATTAAAGCAACCACTTTGGCAAACCAATAGTCCATTAATCTTGAATACATCTCCTACTACTCCCACAACCAATTAATCCTAAAACATCTACATTAAACTCAACCTTCAGTATTAATTAAATTGAACCATCCAATTATTCTACAAACCTAATCATCAATTCTAACAATTAGATCATCAAATTCAAAAAACCAGTAATTCAATTGCACTTTAATTACACAAATAAACAACAAAACAATCAAATTCCAACTAAAATTAGCAGCAAAAAAAAAAAGACTAATTGAGAAATTAATTAAAAGAAAAACAAAAATACCAGCAAATTCATGTAATGATCAGCATCAAAAGAAGACGAATTAATAGTATCCAGTGTAGCATATTTAGAAGAAATTGAAGTTGAATTATTTCCAGAATTTTGATCCGTTGAATAAAAGCTTGATAATAGATCTCTCATTCTCTTCGATTTATCATCCAACGGTACATCACCTGCCGCCATTTTTTCGGCAATTTGATTTATTAGTTTGAATTTTTATGAGATTGAATTTTGAATCTTATGAAAATATTTGGGAATTTAGGGTTTTTTTAAGTTCAATTTGGGGATGTATTGAAGGTTTGAGGGTGATTTGAGTGTTGTGGAAGTTGGGAGCGAAATTGGAAATTAAACTGAAATTTTGAGGTTTTTGATCTGAAAATGAGGTGAGAGAAATTATGAGATGGTGTTTGTGATACGGTGTCGTTTTTTGCGTTTGATGAAATTGTGGTGATTTTGGTTTGGGCTGGTTTGAAAATTAGAAATGGTCAGGTCCTATGTTTTGCAAAATGAAATTCAGTCATTCTATATTTCCATGTTGGTTTGGCCGTCAAAATTAAATCTTGTATTAATATAAATTTTATGGGAATTGAAACCTCATATTCTGTATCAAAATGCTTATAAATTATTTAAATTTGTTTGGTTGTCAATTTATAAATTCATTACAAATTGTTGTAAATTTGAAATTCATATATATAAATTCATTACAAATTGCTAGCTCAAGCCCAAAATTATGGGAATTTAGAATATCTGTGGAATTTGGTGCTGACCAAACAAGCTCAGTTTATGTTCAATTCAACATGCAAATGCTTAATATTGAAAAAATAATTAAATTAGATCAAACTTTCTTGGTCATGATCTTGTCAACTTTTTGTTGATTTGAATTTAAGAAATTGAGACTGAAGCTGAATTAAACCGTGGATTGCACCTTGAATTGAGAAAATTTAGATTTGGTATTGACAAAAAATGGATATAAGGATAATTCATCATAGTCATAGTAAAAAAAGATCAAATTGCCAAGTGTGTTGAATTTTCTTTTGAAGACTAAAGCATGCAAATGCTTAATAGTTAATATTGAAAAAATAATCAAATTAGATCAAACTTTTCTTGATATTGATATTGTCAATTTTTTTTTTATTTGAATTTAAGAGATTGAGATTGAGATTGAAACTGAAAGTGAGTTTAATTTCCTTTTACAAAATTAAACTTTTTTTTTACTAAATTTTAATGATGTCACAATTGTTGTATATATAGATACAAATATAGATCGATTATTGATACATATATTATTCATACTAGTGACGTCACTTTAGATTGCACCTTGAATTGAAAAAATTTGAAATTGATAAACAATGGATAAACGGATAATTCATTGTGGTCATAGTAAAAAAAATGTCCAAATTGCCAAGTGTGTTGAATTTTCTTATGAAGACTAAAACAATTTGAATTCTTACTGGTAGAATTTGCGGCAACAAGGATAATTGGATATCCATTATCCAATAATCCAAATTAAAAGCTGGCGTCATACAACATGCTAGTCTGTTACTCTTTGCCAACCAAATTTGCTTTTTCAATAATATAGAATTAAAAATTGCATGAGATTTGCCACATAATCTAAAACAAATAAGTTTTAAAATATAATTGCTTCATTAATATGCTTATCTCACCTAACACCTTCACCAAATGTGCTCTGTCTTTTTGATAATGAAATCATAATTATAATTCACAAAATTGGAGTCACCACCTAGATTATGGAGGTATTTGATTTGACCAAGCAACAAAAAAAAATTAAAAAAAGAAGTGCTTCATTATCCAACTTAATTAACAACGATCTATGTTTTTTTGGTTGATTTTAATATTCTGTCCCTATAAAAACATAGTGACGTGATTATAATTTAGTTAGTTAGCTCATATCTTCCAACTTAGAGTAATTTTAGAATTGGTACTAATCAATTGCCCTTGTGACGTTTCACATGTCCCGTGTAAATATTTTACCAACTGAGTTAAGCATTAATATTTATTATTTTGTCAAATCAACTAAGAGTTTGTCTTTAAATGAAAACATAATCTCAATGCATTTCAATCTATTCTAATCTAATTCAATTCATTGTCATCTATTTATATTTATTTCGATCCATACAAACCCCATACGTTCATTCTAATCCAATTGAATCTACTCCTTGATCTGGCTAAAAAAACGCACTATAAATAATAATATTGCTTAAACACAATTCACTCGTTAATTCAGACTTATTAGATAAGTACCACAACACTCAATAAAATTAGCAATATTCATAGATTGATGCACGGCACAATACTCCGTTCCTTTTTGTTTGATACGTTTGAAAACTTGACCCTATTTATAAGATGGAAGAATTTTTTAAATTACTTTCACTATATTGCTTGATTCGTCTCAATTAGTAAGTCATTAATATTTAATTATTATAATCTGTACATATATATACAACAAACGATATTTAAAGTCAAACAATGACATTGTCATATATGCAAACAAAATTAAACGAAAGAATATTATTTACCATTTTTGTATTTATTAGATAGGTAGTAAAACGAATGGCCATAAATCTCGTTCACACTATTCATCGTTGATGAAAAAAAAAATCTTTAGATTAGCAAGTAAGGACCACATAAAAAAATACTTTAAAAAATAAAGGAAAACAAAAGGCAGAAGCTTCCAAGATAGTGAGACGTTGCCCCAAAAAAAACCCTAAATCGCCTATAAATTCCCCCTTTTGCGCTACGCAAAAACCTTCCTTTTTTTTTTCGTTTTCTTCTTCCTCCTTTTGCGTTGTTAAGCATTCTTCCCAAATTTCCAGATAAGTTTTTTTTTTCATTCTTCAATTAATCAATTCTCTTTCAATCTTTTCATCTTTAATTTTAACTTCGATCAATTTCCCCCAATTTAATTTGATCGTAGTTTCTTCAATTGAAAATCCAAGATCTAGGGTTTCAATCTCAATTTGCATGAATTGAAATTTAAATCGATGTTTACTGAGTTTATATGAGCTTCCAAATCCAGATGCGGAGAATCCGAATTCTCCATTCGTTTTCAGTTGTTTTCCTCTACTGGTTTTACGTCTTCTCATGATTTAATCGTTTTTTTTTATTTTTAATTTCAATTTCATAGTTTTTTTTATTTTTTAGGTAAAAATCTAGTTTTATTTACATTCAATTCGATAAAAGAAAACCTAATTTTCGAAATCAAAAGTGATTTTTGTTTGAATTAGAAGAAAACAACTGAAATTCGGGTTTAGGAAAGAGAAAATTCGGGTTTAACTCAATGCAGAAACCGCAGCAAGTGAGTTCCGGGTCGTCGGATTCTGACCCGAGATACGCCAACGTTGTCGACGAAAGGAAGCGAAAGCGAATGCTGTCGAACCGTGAATCAGCACGGAGGTCAAGGATGCGAAAACAACAGCATTTGGATGAGCTTTTAAAGGAAGCAAATGATTTGAAATCGAAGAATTCGGAAATAGCTAGTAAAACCGATGTTGTTACGCAACATTTCATTGGTATCGAATCGGAGAATAATGTGTTAAGAGCTCAAATGATGGAGTTGACAGATAGGTTAAGGTCTTTGAATTCTGTTCTTGAGTTTATGCAGGATGCTAGTGGTTTTGCTATGGATATTCCTGAGATTCCGGAGAGTTTGCTCGAGCCATGGCAGCTTCCGTGCCCCATTCAAACTATTCCAAATGCGTTTTAATGTTAATATGGTTCGGTTTTCGAATGGTTATCATAGGTTTGAGTGGTTGGATGTTGATTAATTGCGGCGAGCCAAGGCGGATGTGAGGGATGTTGTTGGATGAATTAGTGTTGTGTTTAAGTAATTTGTGATTTTGGTTGTTAGGAGTAATGTTTATTGTTTTTAAGGTGTTGTTAACTTGTTATTGTGTCACAACTCATTTTAATGAGTTTGTTTGATGCTCCTTGTAAACTATAGGTGTTTGTTTAAGTTGCAAATGGTAATGTTGCCCATGTAGTCGTGTAATACTTTTGTGTTTTGGTTTATCTTAATTATTAGTAGTAATATTGTGTTTTCGAATAACTAATCTACAAGTATTTCTCTAGCTCAATTCGCAATAGCCAAAAGAGTGTAATTATCTGTTCAATGCTCATTCAATTTGTTTGTGCCGTTTATACAAGCTGTTGTACTTGATTTGAAACTATTGTTTGTCTCCGAATTTTGCATACAATTTTGTGGATTGAATGAGGGAGGATGATCCCATTTACGGAGTATAAGAAACACAAAAAATACAATGCTAGTACATATATGATTGATTGTAGTGTGTTATCACGTTTTGAGTTTGATTATTATGTGTAAACATGTTTGTAGTGTGTACATGTTTGCACATTTTTTGACTATGAAACTATGATTGATTGAGGATTTTCTTTTTTTTTTTTTTAAATAATTGAGGAAATTTTGTTTGTAGATAATCTTGAAATGTTGATTTTGGTGGGAGATGGTTAAGTTAGTGGTTTGTTTTTTGTATTGTGTACCTTTTGATTTTGTCAAAAAGATGGTGAGGAAAAAGGGTGGTGAAATGAGGTGGTGAAATAGCTTTATACGTAACGTTTTCAGGTGGAAGAGCTTTTCTGTTATAGTGGATTCAGGAATTGGCCTTTAGAGCTCGTCAAAAGGATTGTGTAGAATATTCTTTATATGCCATCTTGATGCCATTTGAGCATTGACTTGTTTTAGGGGTTAACTAGCCTTTACAAACCCGACAAAATTACATAACCATGCAAATCCTCCATTAACCTAATACAAGGTTGCTAGGCGGTATTGGACCCGTGTGTACCAGATACATATTCATTTTAATTCAACTAAGATAGTCATGGTGATAGCAATGGTTTATGCTTAATGATTAACGAATGTCTATTGTTTTCCTCCTTTTATTTTTTTGTTTGGATGTAAGAAAGGAATGGGTGAGAAAAGGTAGTAGATTATTTCTTTTTATTTGAATAAATAAGTCGGAGAAAAGAAAAGGAGGGTGAGGGAGAAATCCATTTCTCCTCCTTTGAGAACTTTGATCTCTTCTCATTTTGGAGAGATTTGAAGCACTTCACCTTTTCTTTGGCCTTTATTTCTCCCTCCCTTATCATTTCTCTTCCCTTCCTCTTGGTAAACATTCATTTTCCTCCTAACTTGTTATATGAAACATTGTGAACTATAGAATAACTATTGATGAGTAAGAGAGGCAACTAGTAGTTTCTCGGGCGATGCCCCATATCATTCAACTAAGGGCAAATTGATTAGGGGCTTTTTATTAATTGAAATATCTCTTTAATTACTTTAAATCAAAGTAAATATATTATGTGTAACAAAAAAATCTCTTTAATTGGTTTTTTCGGAACGGATACGGAATCAATTTTGTTGGTTCCGAAAATACGGATATCCGAATTTCCGGATCGGAAAATTTCCGATTTCCGGTTTTGCACACCCCTAATAATGACTTCTCTCAATTCAATGCGGGCGCATAGCATTTTGATGCGGGTGCATAAACGCTTCAGAACTCCTTTTCTTTCTTTTCAACTTATTTCTTCGTAATTTCTTCATGGCTTGTTTCCATAATCTCTTTGGCACGCATTCCCATGCACATATCAAATTCCCGCTCCGTCCAAGCTTCCCAGCTTCCTTCCAAATCTCGGTTTCTGTGTTCCTGAAAATACAAAACATGCCAAAATCGAGCATAACAACCGCAACTGATAAAATCAAACCAAAAAGCTCTAAAATCGCAGGAAATCAATCAAATTTGGCGAAACACTTCAAATTAGCCAAAGAACACCAAATGAGCTAAAATCAAGCCAAAACACAACTCTTAGGCACAAAATTGACCTAAAATAGGGGGGGAAACTGCCATAAAAACCACACATATCAGGGTGTATATAAAACATTGCCTTTAATAAAAGCATAAAAATTTTAATACGGAAAGAGTAGATAAGAATGAAATGATTATGTACTATTATATGTGAAAAAATTAGACATAATTAGCGAACCCTTCTCTAAATCACCGAATCAATGGGCTAAGATCTCCTTATTCGGTTTGGGTAGGTTACCTAACCATATGCTTATAAAGTACAAACTCAACTTGGCGGATGTCTTTGAGCAGTAGCATTTCAAGTATTTCCAACTATTGATTATCCAACTCTTTCCGCTCTTTGAGGAAGTGTTTCTGCAGAATCCGCTTGAATGCCTCTCAACTAGACTTCTAGACTTTTGGGATTTTGTTTTTACTTTCTTTGGTTTTTAAAATTCTATTTGTTATCTTACATATATGTTAAATCGAGTTATGATAAAAGTATAAATTATGCATAAATCAGATGGTAATCATTTTACATTACAATGTAGTGATTAATATATATATATATATACACGAAGTATAAGTTTTAGTGATATGTCATGGGTGATAATGTGCGACCGTATCAAGTCATAGTTACATGGACGTCACGTGGTGGATTACAATGTTTGGGGCCTTATTGACAAACAACTTGGAATAGTTGAGGGATGACCAGTAAATTACACTGATATGCAATATTGTATATCACAATGGCTTTTTGAGGCAATATGTTAAAAGTTCAGGGGTAAGATCGTCTTTTTATATGAATTTCAAGTGGTAACATGGTAATAAAGTTTTCTACTTATTTACAAAAATGCCATATAATTTACTATTTATACATATCACAGTGATTTCTTAAATATTATCCGGAATAGTTGGATATTAGTATCGAGTTGTAGGCTTGTAGCCAATGTCCATATGATGCTCAGTTGGGCTTAACCCATTATTTGTCAGTTACCAAATGACTTCCCAAGTTCTCTAATTCCTACCTCTCTCAATTCGTCTGGTTCTTCTCAATTTTTTTTTGCAGAGGAATTCTTTCAGTTTGATTAAGCCAGAAGCTCGTTACTAGGTATGTTGTTCTTCATTCAGTACATCTCAATTTTGTCTTTATTTCTGCAAATTTGTATAATTCAGTTAAAAATTAATGATTATATCAATTCATTAATTAGGTTAATCGAAATATAATTCGAAATTTTTAGTGTCGAAATGCAAGTTTCTGCTACTTTGGAACTGAAGTTTTGCCAATAATTTTGTCGAAATGTTAATATTAGGGTTTTCAATTAAGGTCTCACTGTAGTGAACTAGTGATGTAATTTGTTGTTAATTTGTGCATTGAATTAGTGAAGTAATAATTCTCCTAAATTAGGGTTTTTTTAAGCTTTAGAATTGCAATTTCATCATTTGTTTGCTGAATGTTGAAGAACTTGTCTTCAATTGTGCTTGATTATTCAAACTTGATTTTGTGTTGGTATTGCAATTTACATGTTTGGGTTGGTAGGGCGCAAAACGTTTTCTAGTTTTTGTTTTATGTTGTTTGTTTTGGAGTAAATTATAGAATGTAAAATTTAAGATGATTTTCCACCCTATTGAAAACATTTATCGTGTCATCTTTTCATTATTTTTTTAATGTTTCATGACTTCTCAAGACCCAACCAAATTTAGCTCATTAGCCCTGGAATTCAATTAAGACTTTTGAAAACATATTATTTTTTTTTTTTTATGTATTTTGATGATTATTTGAAAACTCAACTTAAGACTTTGATAAGACACTACTAAGACGAAGCATGATTAACGAGTAAGAAATAAAAAGTCTTAAGACTAGTGGGGACCAAATTTGAATATTTTGTGATGCCACCCAAGTCCGAAGAATTGAGACTTAGGGCTAAACATGCTCTAACTTTGTTCAATTGATTGTGAGATCTGACGAGGTACTAGATTTGATTTGTTTTTAGATTAGGATTAATTATAGGTCATATTGTAACCTATAAATATCCTTAAACATTGATAAATATTATGTTTAAGTTTTTAGAATGTACGTTAACTTTAAGAGCTTATGCTTCTAAGTTTTAAACTTGTGACCCTAAAAAACATCGAAAATTGTGACCCTAAAAAGTGTTGAGAATGAATTATGAATTTTACATAATAAATAGTGTTAAGAATTCTAAACAAAAAATCGACGAGAAATTGGAGAATTGTTTCAGGACACAAATTCTCGACACTTTTTGATTGCCTTATTAATTTCATTACCTATAGCCTAAACCCACAATGCCTGTTAGCTAAAGCTTATTTAGTCCCTACCTTTAACAGTTTTCCCGATAGTGCCCCTTATGTGTTGTGCTCCATATTTATCCATTATGTAATCTCGCCAAAATAGAAAACAGGGAAGGGAAACAATTGATGGAGATTGATGGAGACAAGGGAATTAGGCAGGAATTTAATTTAATGGTTTTACGCGGTAAACACTCCAATCACTTTCCCCCAAAAAGTGCGGGAGAAAAAAAAAAAAAAAAACAAAAAAAAACACTACACAAAAAAAAAAACCCCAACCCCCCCCCACACCCACCCTCCCTCCCACCCCCCCCCATCCCCCCCCCACCCCCCCCCCCCCCCCGGAATGAAAATTTTGAGCCACATGTCCTAATGTCATTGTACTGAGTTATTAAAATTACACTCGTAAAATGTTAGGGTTTGATTTCTGTCGAATCGACCAATAATTTAGCAGAATAATTAGTACCCGTTTCAATAAAAACTAAACACAATAAAATCATCAGAAACCAAAATCAATATCCTAAAAAAGGGAGAAATCTAAGTAAAATAACTTGAATTTGAAGAATGGAGGGAATTGTATGTTTGAACATGGTGAATTACCCATAGTTGTAAAAGAGATCTAACCATTTGAGCAAAATTCTAAAATTTTTGCAAAATTCCATGCTACAACCCCCTGATTTTATTTCGGGTTTCTCTACATGGTGCCCTTGAGATATCGAGTTTTCTACGTTGTGCCTTCCCAAATCAAAAGTTATATATGGTGCCCTTGAGGTATCATTAGTTTCTACATGATGCCCTTGCTTTCACGTTGACTTCTGTTAACTTTTTATTTATCCTAACAGGCTCACTATCTCCTCCCATATTTACCTTAGTCCTCCATTGATGTCCTATTGTCCCATCACCTTAGTCCTCCATTGATATCTCATTACCATCTACATCACCTCCTCCATCACTTGTTGCCCCTCCTTCTCCATTTCTACTCCCACCCTACCATGTATAAATCGCTTACCCCCTTTGCCTATGGTGGTTCCACCACCTTCAATCTTCAACGTACGTACCTGTAAACCCACCATCATATGCCAACAAACCAGCCAGTAAATCACCCTAACAACCACATTATACAGCAACAAAAAACCCAAGCAAGCCATCCTAAAATTTAATTACAAATTAAACCCACCAAATTAAACCTTTCAAATTAACTAAACCCATAAAAAATTGAAACTTTCTTTAAAAAAAAAACTTGTCAATTTAAACAATACCCCAGTGATTCATTGAAACAAGCATCGCCATCATCCTTGTATTTTCTCGCTTTATTCATCCACCAATTACCCAACAACCTTGATTTTTTGTTCTCTATGCTGATTTTTGATGGGTGGTGCTTATTAGGCAATTTCGATTTTTGAGAAAGTAATTATTGTGATTGTGCGTTTTTGATATCTCTCAGCAGTAGTTGTAGGAAGAATTTGTTTTGGCAAAATTAGCAGTATGTTAATATAATGCCAATAATTAATGTTCCAATTATATTCAACTATTGTCATTTGCTCGAGAAAATTAAAATACCATCAATGGTGTGGTTTATAGGAGAGAGAAGGGTGGAGAGAGAGATGATTAATGGCGGTGCTATTGCGATGGGAGAGCTTGGAAAACAGAGGACTGGGATAATGGCAAGAGGAGGGAGGGAAAATGGGTGAAGATGAGGAAGGAGAAAGGCAGCTAGTTAGAGTTAACAGAAAAGTTAATGATTATTAAACGGCAGGGGCACCGTGTAGAAACTGATTGCACCTCAAAGGCACCATGTATAACTTCTGATTTGGAAGGGCACAACGTAGAAAAGTGGATATCTAAAAACCCTTTTATTTTTTTTGTGTTTTTATTAGAATCTTGTCATATGATTCAAAATTGTTGAATTTAGCTGTCATGTATAGTTAATTATTAAGTTACTTAGTTTCTTCTAGGAATTACTCCTCAAATCAACTCTCTAGATTAGAAAAGGGGAGTGGTGTTTTAAAAGTGATTTTGATATATTGTTGATCTATTTTGACAATCGAATTAATGGTTTTTGTGGTGAGATTAAAGGGTAGTTATTATTTATAGATGTTTTTAAACATATCAGATAGTTTGAGAATGGATCACTTTTGCCATGTTTTGATGTTGGACCATAGTTATAATTAGTTTATTTAATTTCAAATAGTTAAAAAAGTGAAAGGCAGTTTGGCCCAATGAACTGTAATTGAGGGCGAAAAGGTAATTTTAGGGCATAATATGAAAGGAATACGAACAATAGGGCCCATTCGATGGAAATTTGGCCTGAAAATCTAAGTATTGATTTACAAAGATAAACAAATTATAAGTAACAATATTAAATTTCTTAGTAGGTGTTTGTCTTCAAAAGCTTACTCTTCTAGTCGTTTTGTGACAAATTTTACCCTAAAAACGATCGAGGGAGTACTGGTAGCCGCATCTGAGTGAAACTAGGTCAGGTTTTACTGGAGCCATGTCCTCTATCAGGCCTATACAGTCACCAAGAATTTTATTCTTTTATTTTTCTTTGTTGTTTATACTAGATTTCTCAGATAGCTGGGGTTTTTCCATTTGCAATGAAGAACACGAAACTTAACCAAAGCACAGGACGAAAAGTTTCTGAAGTTGGCGACTTTAATTCAAATTTTGATATGAAGAACAAAAACAATAATCTGAAGAAGAAGAAGAATATGCAGAGGCTGGGAGGCGCAGGTCTATCTCTTGAAGCTTTTGCTAATGCAAAATCCAGGCATAATTCCTACAATCCTGCTTTATTAAGTATGTTATTCTCTCTTTTTTTTAAATATTTCAAAAAGTTGTCTTCTTTTGGTTGATTGTACTAAGTAAATTTTAGTATATGGGTGATTGAATGATTGATTTTTGTGATTGTGGAAAGTTTTAGTCGATTGTTTGGTGATTTCTTTGACTTTGGGAACTACTTTGTTCTTATAAAAAGAATGGAAAACTTCAGAGTAATTTCTTTATTTAATATTTGTGACTGGACTGTGTTTTATTAGCCCCTTCTACAATTGTTTTATCATGCTGAATGAAGATTGAAACGTGAATGGGACAATTTTGTTATGTTGGGATATAACGGACGAGATTCTGTTGATAGGCTCGAGGGTTCGCATTCGTCCTCTATATTTTAGTTAAAGTTGCTACTATTTTCCTTTCCTTGTGTGCGTCTCACGTTATAATCCAAAAATAGGTGTGTCGAATTTCTAAATTCCTGTAATTTGACTACATGCTAGATGCTATCAAGTGGGATGGCTAATGCTCTATGCTTTCCCTCCTAGAAGTAATTTGTGAACTAGTTTTTCACTTTTTTGGTTGTCTACCTTTGAACAGTAACTAGACATGCCCTCTTCCATTCTCTTTTATTTACATTAAAAATCCATTAAATAATTTGAGCTATTAACACCAAATTGAAGAATCCCTTACCGTCTGTTTGCTGATTCGGAGGAACTTACATGTTATTTTGTCAACTTAATTCCTCCACCTATCATATTGTAGATTGTTTCTCCTAGGTTGCTCATAATTAATAGATGTGGGATGTTGGGATTTGTTGTTGCTACTAGTATATCTTATTGTAGGAAGTGAGAGAATTGGAGGTGACTAAGAGGCATGAATAGTGGTGGAAACTTTGGAATGAAAATTTGGGTTGTATGAGATCATATGTTGAGGTGGGAAAGTAGAAAGGCATTTGCAGCCATAAAAAGTTTCATGTAGTGTACTCTAACTTTAGTTATTTTATTTTTATTTTTTATTTTTTTTTGTGGGTACGTGATTATTTTGCGGGTTTGTTACTCATGGGCTCATGGCATATTATGTCCAAGAAACATTTTTGGATTGTAAAATTATTGCAAATTGTCATTCAAGACTGAATAGAAAGAATCGTTTTATCACGAAGTCAAACGAAATTACTTACTGCATTTGTCAAATCTTATCTACTCATGGAGCAACTGGTGTAATATATAAATAGAGTAAAAAGGTAGAGAAATATATTAGGTTGGTAAATGTACCCCAATATAACTTTCTGCTTCCTCCATGAACTATTACTAGAGTCTAGAAATATTAAACGCTTTGTTTAACGCCAAAATTTTGTCAAGCTCCTCTAGCCTCATATCACTTTTAACCACCCACTTCCAAGTTTGCTTTTTATAATCCTCTACCCCTCATCTTCCTCTTCTTTTTCCTCTCGTCAAGTCTCCTTATCAGTGCGTTACTCCTTATATTACATGATCAACCATTTTAGACCATTCTCCCTCACCTTATTCTCATCATCATCATAATCAAAGCCTTAATCCTAAAATTGACTGCATGAACTATTCTCATAAAGTGTAGTCATCCCACTTAAAGCTTTCTTCTCCATTCATACTTATCCAAGGCTAAATAAGGTTGTAAACCCCACCTCGACATAACCTTTTGAAATCCTTCCACCCTGATCAACTTTTGTCTTCCCCTACCTCTGCGGATATTCTTGTAATTTCAGCCCTCTATCCTTCTAACTAGTGCATCTCTTGATCTTCGTTTCTCGTGCCCAAACCAATGTAACCCCTTCTCTCGTATTTTTCATGTTTTATCTTAATATCGGCAACTCCAACTTTATTTCAAGTATCTATATTTCTATTTTGTCCCTTAAAGTGCTACGGAGATTCTTGTTATCCCAACCCTCTATCCTTCTAACTAGTGCATCTCTTGATCTTCTTTCCTCGTGCCCTAACCAACATAAATCCTTCTCTCTTATTTAGATCAAGCAAGCCAATTTCGAAGAATTGCTAGAAAGACCCATGTGATCAGGTGTACTCTAACCATTTGTTTTTACAACAAAAGGTCTTTTTATTCTCTACTAAGGGTCCCTCTGTTGGTATGTGCTTCATGCCACCACCTTGTGCCTGTGTCCATGATCTATATCGCTATGAGCCTTATTATATAGCCAGCAAATTGAGACATCCAAGAATAATGTGGTGACTAATTTTAGATGGGGAGATTATGCGTTGTTTCCACGATTTTTCTATTACTTTAAGTGTCTATAACTTGCTGTAAATGTGGTACATGTGTTGGACTGATGGACTCCCCTATATTTCTGAAAATTTTGCATTTTGGACCCTAAGTGATGGGTCAAGTCTCATGCACTTGTATCTAACCAGTTCTCAAGGAAATTGTTTATAATTGGATGGCTGAGGAAAATGATTTCTTTTGCTCTCTTTTGAAATATTGGTTTGCAACTTGCAAGAATATATTCCTTTAAATTCTGACTGACTTATTTGGCTCTACTGCTGATGTGCGTACCTTTTTTGTAATCCCATTTTAGAGAAAAAGAGGGAGTTTTACAGGAATGCTAAACACGTAAGCAAGTACAAGAAACTTCTTAAGCAACAAAATCATTCAAATGATCCTTCCAATCCTGCACAACCAGTTGAGGTATGTATTCTTTTATAATCGTTTAGTTGAAATCTTGGTTTTTGTAATCTGCAATGCTGGTCACACCGTCACATGCAGGTTAATGAATTTGAGGGCGCTGGTCCGGCAAGTAAAAATGTCAAGAAAAACAGAAAGGTGTCACACGGCTTGCAAGAGTTGTATGAGAAGAAACGTGAAGAACAGGAAAAGGCGAGGATGGAAAGAGAAGCATTTTTTCAAGCAAAGACGGAAGCAAAAGAAAACGCTGAATCTCGCCGAAAAGATTTACGTGAAAAAATGTTTAAAAGGACACGGAAAGGTCAGCCTGTAATGAAATACCGAATTGAGCACATTTTGGAGACATTACAAGGTTCTACTTCATAGTGTTCAGCCTTTTTTGAGTGGAAATTATAGCTACAAAATTTTGAAAAAATGGACCTTGGCTGTTATCGGAGGCTAATTTGTGGTGTAATGATCCTGACCATGTAAAATTTTGGCTCTTATATGCATACACAAATGCACAATTTTGGATATAACTAGGAAAGTTATCTTAGTTTGTAATTTTAACTTTTCCCAAAGCTATATATTGTTGTGATGTGAGATTATCCAAACTTTGTTGGCAAATGTAACCATTACCTTTCAGCTGTATGAACCTGATATCTTTGCTAGGTGATGAAGTGTTATGAACCCTGAAATTACTTGGTGGCTTATTTGTGTAGTATGCTTTTGAAAGAGTAGCTACCATCACTCCCTCCCCATAAATTCGTGGGTACGAGCATGAAACTAAGAGCTTATTTATGACAGTATAAATTACGGCTTATGTGTGTACTGTTTCTTTTGTTCTGTTCTTGTAGTACGGAGTATCAAAATGCACCGTAAGGCCGAAGTGTGTAATATGTTACCTGGACTCATGTTGATAGTTGCGTCAGCTACTCAGCTATCGTTGTAGTTCATGCTACAAATGGAGGTTTAACTTTTGTTTCACGTGTGTATGGACATTGGATGCAACACATGTACGACTGGATTGTGTAATATGTTACTTCGACTCTTAATGACTGTAGCGACGGCTGTCGTTGCAGTTCATGCTACCAATGTAGGATTGAAGGACGACTGCTATGCTACTAATGGAGGCTTGAAAGGCAACTGCTTGTTAGGACTCATGCTACCAACATGCTTTCTAAACAATTAACATTTCTAAAGTTGTTTGTTTGTTTGTTTTTTTTTTTTTTTGGTCACTAATGGTTCCAAGTTGTAAGAGTTTGACTAATATGGTTTGACTTAGTAATACAAATATTTCCGCTGTGTGTTTGACTTTTTGAAAGGTTTTGTTTTGTTTGACCATTGTACCCTTTAACCTTAGTGTTACAACTAGTTTTCATAATTAAAAGTGGCATGATAATAACGCTTCCAAATTCCTTTTGTGTATAGGTTTAAAGGTGATTTATAAAAATTGAAGCTTTTGGGGTGTTAAAATTACAACTTCGAATGAGGACGGGGCAAATTTACATAGATCTTTTGCTGTAAACAATCACAAGAGAAATAATGTTATAACAGGATCCCATCTTGATGCATATTGTAGACACTTTATTGTCTCTCCAAATAAAGCATAAATTCCCGAGCTGAAGCCGTGAAGCTAAAATTTTGAAAATGTTTGCTAAAATAAAGTTGATTTATTTAAAATAATTTTTCAAAATAAGTTAAATAAATAAAAAAAAGCATTGTTCAAAATAAAATAAATAAATAAATACATTTTTCAAAATAAATAAATAAATAAATAAATGCATTTTTCAAAATAAAATAAATAAATAAATAAATGCATTTTTCAAAATAATTTAAATAAATAAATAAAAGCATTTTTGAAAAAAAAAACCCTTAAATCCTTGCCTTTCTGCTAGCGCATTAGCTCACCTACCTTGTAGTGCAGACACAAGTCAAAACAACAGTTACCCACTGTAATGCATTATGGCATAGGCCTCATCCTGCGCCATTATGCAGTTCCTCTGACCCATTAAAACACAACCCCACTAACTTCATGTGCTGCATCGCAAGATATACCTTGCGCTATAACGCAGACAGGAAGTTACCAATATTAACCCACATATTCATTGCAGGGAGGCTCCTGCGCCATAACGCATGGGACAATAATTACCCAATAACTTCCCATCACCTGGCAAGGTACCCCCTGGCCACAACGCAAGGTTGAATTGTCCAATCCACTAACCTAAAATATCTTGCGCCACACTGCAAAAGGTAACATACGCCACAACGCAGGTCCCATGTTGCACTATGGCATAGGTGTTGCAAATTTCTTTTAAAGCTAGCCATTTCAAAATAAACAACAACACAACATTTATCAACAGCAATCAACTACAAACACACTTTTACTCTCACATACACCGTGTCCACCATGCACAAAACCTTCATATTGCACATACTGCTTCAATTCAAGTTCCAAATTTTTAACACAACCTTCCTAAAACACAAATCTACATCGTGCGAAAAACCCTCTTAAATCCACCCAATAGTTTTTCTGCAATACACTTTTGAACTTAGTAGTCAGTCTCAATAACCGAAGTGTTGTTTACATAAGTGATAATCCACTACCGTATTAAGTCATAGTTAAGGAGAAAAGTTAAGGGACTGACACACGATTAATAAGCATGATTCATGAAAGACGTCATGTGGTGGACTGCAATACTTTTTACCCACCTTGTGGGCAAACAACATAGATAGTTGGATATTAGTATCAAGTTCTAGCCAATGGGCTTGGCCCATTATTTGCCATTACCAAATGACTTCCCTAATTCCCACCTCTCTCAATTAGTCTCTTTCTTCTCAATTTTTTTTTTTTTTTTACAGAGGAATTTCCCAATTTGATTGAGCCATAAGCTCGCTACTAGGTATGTCGTTCTTCATTCAAAATATCTCAATTTCATTTTTAATTCTGCAAATTTGTATAATTCAGCTAATTATCGCTACTCAATTTTAGGTTAAATCACTTAATTAGGTTCATCGAAATTTAAATTTTAAGCTACTTTTGCAACTGAAGATTTTGCCAATGATTTTGTTGAAATTGTGTTGTTAGGGTTTTCAATTAAGGTTTTACTGTAATGAACTAGTATTGTAATTTGTTGTCAATTTGTGCAATGATTTAGTGAAGTAATAATTCCCCTAAATTAGGGTTTTAGCTATAAGATTGAGTTATTTCATCAAATGATTTCTGAAATTTGAAGAAATTTTCCTAAATTATGCTTAATTATTCGAACTAGATGTGTGTTTGCGACACAATTTACATGTTTGTCTTCTTGTAAGTAATTCGTGGCTGTTAATATCATTTAAAAGTCAGTACATTTGTTGAATTTTGTCTGGTTGTAGCAGCGGGTGATTATTAGAGTGAGCGTTGTCCAGATGATTACATCGTTAGAGGGCCTTGCCATTTTGTGGTTAGAAATTTAGGGCCAGTTGTGTGGTGAAATTGAGACGAGGCAATGGAAACGTTCTTGAGTTTATTAGTTTGAGCGTGACCTCCGCTAAATGACTTTTGCAATTCCTCTTGTTAATTCAAGTTTAGCTTGATGCCAAATTATTTTGGTACTATGACTTTGTTGTTGTTGTTTGACAGCTCGGCTATATCGAGATTTGCTTAGTTGTACACTCTCTATAGGAATGAAAGTTCAGCTTTGAGGTGAAGATAAAATTGGCTGCAGGGATTATTAGCATTCGCTTTTGTGTTCCCTTTAAAAAATGTTAGTGATTAGGAGCAACCTCCCTTCTTTGTCTCTGTCTCCACTCCCCTTTACCCCTCCAATGCTGTTAAACGGAATTTACTAGTTATCGTTACCATTATTTGGTGTCATTCTCTTTGGATTTATAGTTTTACAGGGATGAAGGTTTCTCCTTTCGCCATTGGTTGGTGAAATTTCTTTGTAGTTCCACTAAATTGAAAGGAGAACACGAGGATTCCTTTTCTTTTTCTTTCCACATGCTCATGTCTTAAGCAAACTTGGATGAGGGTTTTAGATGGAGATATGAGGTTGTTGGGGATAGAAGAGAATTTGTCCCAAAACAGGGAAGAATGGAGAGAGAAAGTTTTTTTGCAGATGACTATTGCGGTTCTCTTATAGATTCATGTCTAGCTCACCCCATATTATTTTGGGACTAAGACTTTGTTGTTGTTGTTCATGTCCTTACGTATTGTGCCTTTGAAATTAAAGTCAATTTCCCTTGTTCTTTCTTGTTGTTTCCCTGGGAAAAGTTTGTTAATCAATTAAATAATTTTTTTTAAGGTCGCAATTCATTTTGCATAGCGTCTAAATGATATAACTTGTGTCTTGTTTTAATTATCTACAAAGTATAGATTTTTTGTATGTTTTCGTAGACTGAATACATAATCTTTCTGTGTTATATACTGACTTGTAAGTGCTATATATTGGTTATGTTAGCCGTTTGAATTCCATAGCCTGACAATGGTGTTTGTAACTGGCTGCAGATTCATCCTATAATCAGAGTTTGAGGAAGTGATAGAAAATGGTAACCTTCATTCTTAATTCTTTATTGTTGCACTAACATTTCTCACTAAAGGAATCTAATCAAGTTTTATGCATTGGTTCTGGTAGCTGTTCTTCTCATATTTCAAGGAAATTGTGGGGCGTGAAGTGGTTGTGGAACTGAAGAATGATCTAGCTATAAGGGGAACTCTCCGTTCTGTTGATCAATACCTCAATATCAAGCTAGAGAACACTAGGGTTGTCGACCAAGACAAATATCCTCATATGGTATTACTTGATTCCTTCCTTACTGATATTCTTTCACTTCTCGCCCTTTCATCTGTCGAATCATTGTATGGTTTGGTGTGGGATTTAACTCTCCAGTAACTAGGAGTGAAGAATATGGAGTGTTAGTTTATTGTTCTAGTGTTTAAGTTTTAGGGCGCTTTACATCTTGTTACTGCTTCTGTTTCTGCTTCGTGCAATAATCATTCTTAGGTTATGGTATGGGATAGTGGGCTAGTGGTTATTACTGAGATCATAATAGTTAATTAGTTTTCATTCTGCTAAGGTTTGTCTTTTTGAATGCTGTGTAGTATTTCCTAAGCTAAATTGGAATATATTTCTTCCTTTGATACAAGTTGGTTTGGAGTCTTGGAGGATATCTGTGTGGGTGTTATATAGTATATGAGGAAAATATGCTTATAAAATTGCTGCATAGGATAGATTTTTCAAGTTTCTCAGTGAAAAGGAAATAGAGCATATTTATTTGGGTGGGACTGGGAGATGTGCCTCCCTAGGTTGTATGAAGCTCATGTGTGCTAGAACCAATCCAACTGTTGGTGGGCTGATTTAGAATTGTTTTTTACTTAAGATGAATGTTGCTTATGGGTGAGGAATTTCGATGAGGATTTGAGGAACATTACTAATGTGGTAAAATAGACAGACAGGTGATAAGGTCAGTTAATTTATATTTTAAAAACATTTCCAGCTCATACCCTCTGAGCCACATCTATTTGGTATATTGCAGTGGAAAAGAATGAAATCTGTCAAGGGGGAGGAAAGGAGAGCAATAAATCCTCCCTCTATTCCCTTATAAGTTTAATTGGCTCACAGAAAAGCTTTTTAATCTCAATTTAAGTTTGGCAAAAAAATTCTCTTCATCCTCATTCTCTCTTTGGTTCTTCTTTCTTCCCAACTTACCATTAGCCATCACCGCAAGTAGCCACTCTGCCGTTTTACGTGTTGCTTCCTTTATTAACTTCCCTTATGTATCAACTCTGTCCAACACACTGCAACTACCTTCTCCTCTGGCATCACAACCCTAGCTTAAGCATCTATAATTACATTCAACCACCTTATCTTCTGGCATTACTTCTCTGGCTTAAGTATCTATGATGCATCAAAGCTCCATGTTTGGGGCTTTAATAATCGGTTTTGAGCTTGTAAATCTAGCTATCATGTATAGGATGGTGTTGCGCAATTTATGATATTTGAATGTATCAGCCTTTTAGAGTTCCATCTAAAGTATCCTTGGGATTGCATCATTGTATTGAACTGTATTAGAAGATTTTCCAGCTTTAAGACTTTATAGCTATTGTTGATCCTAGTAGAAGCTTCTCATGTAAAAAAATCATGACTTGTCCAACAAAGAGCTGGTTTTGTTATAACTCAAAAAAAGAATCTATGATGCATCAAAGCTCCATGTTTGGGGCTTTAATAATCGGTTTTGAGCTTGTAAATCTAGCTATCATGTATAGGATGGTGTTGCGCAATTTATGATATTTGAATGTATCAGCCTTTTAGAGTTCCATCTAAAGTATCCTTGGGATTGCATCATTGTATTGAACTGTATTAGAAGATTTTCCAGCTTTAAGACTTTATAGCTATTGTTGATCCTAGTAGAAGCTTCTCATGTAAAAAAATCATGACTTGTCCAACAAAGAGCTGGTTTTGTTATAACTCAAAAAAAGAAAAAAAAAAAAAAAGAGAGCTGGTTTTCCTATCTTAATATTCTGGAACCGTTGCTGTTGTATTCCTAATAAGACTTTTTTTAATCAGTTTTACAACTTCTGATGTATAGATACTTCATTATGAAATAAAGGACGTTAAATAGGAGGAACCCTCCAAAACTCCCCAAATTGGGAGGAATGACAGCTCTTAAAGGAGAAGGGAAGAAAGATCTCTTCCTCTCCCTTCCCTTTCTCCCTCTACCCTTTATACAAACAAGGGAATTTGTCCCTCTTCTTTTCTCTTCTCTTCTTTTCCTTTCATTTCCTCTTATCCAAACAAAGGGTTCATTTTCTTCAACTTGTTAAATTGGGTTGGAACTTATGGACTTGTTAGACCTGATTCTATGAAATAATGGAGCTATAAGACTTGATTCATGAACTTATTCAACTTGATTTAATCTTATTTCAATGAGATGAACTTAATTTTTTTTATTAGTATCATTGTTAATATAATTGTAAAGAGGACGCACACTCAGGAAAGTGAATATATTTTTCCCTAGGTGAAAATTTTAATCATCGCATAAATTACATGGTAAAAGTACATGCAACTAATTTCTTCTCAAGATATAACGTAAAGAGTCAAAAGACCATGAACCTCCTTTTTGTGGTTTGTTACTATATATATATATATATATATATTTTGCCAATTATGAGTGTAACAACTTTAATGTCATTAAAAGATGTCTCGGGTGTTTGGATGCGGTGTATCTGGTTTTGGCAAATCTTCATCTTTGACGATATTTAAGATAAAGAAAGAACAAACTGGAAAAATAGTTAGGGTACTCTACATGTCTAGAATTTGTATTTAACTGGTCAAAGAAAATGGTTGGAAACAGAGATGCACAGCTAGCCTCTGCAGTTTGCACAATGATGCCATTACTTCAACGATTTTATGCCATCTTCAGACAGAAATTGACAATTTTGCTTATTTATTGTAGTTATCAGTGAGGAACTGCTTCATAAGGGGTTCAGTTGTGAGATATGTCCAACTACCACCAGATGGAGTTGATGTTGAATTGCTTCATGATGCTACCAGAAGAGAAGCTCGAGGCGGCTAAATCCAGCACATAATGGTATATGTGTAGCAAGCTATATGATGAACGTGGTGCGGACTGGCTTACCTGTAAGAGCGCCTTTTTTTGTTTTTGGTGGGTCATTATTAGGTGCCTTAATTCAATGCTCTAGAGGTTCTTTATTTGTTCTGGGGCATGTTCATTTACCAATTGTAATGATATCAGCAATCAGAGGTGTGACCGTATACATTTGTGACGGTGAATATTAGGAAATGCAGAGATTATTGGATATAAGCTTGCATTACACTGCTGAAACCTATGTGCGTCCTTTATTTTTAAATCTACGTGGCATTTTTTTCTACTTTTTTTTTGCTGTTATATCATTGTTTGATACCTCTGAAGTGTGAAGGAGAATGGGTGAAACCCTTGAACAGGTTTATGTTTGTAATCCTTCAAACTCAAGCCTTTGGCGAAGACCACACTAGAATCGCTCACTGCTATGATTTTTTGTTGTTTGAATGCTGTATAACCTATCTTGCAATGGTGTTTTGGGCTTTATATTCTTGTGTTAGTTGCATAATTCTCACTAAGTCCACACTATTAATAATTTTGGCTTTGTGCCTTCATTTTTATCGGCTGTGACTAGCTCAACATTGAAGAGGTTGAATGTTTCGCTTTAGGAGACTCAACAAGTGTGATTCTTAGGCAAGACAAATATGACCAATATTCTTTGCATCTCTAACCATTTCAGTAACTAAGGGTGTGTTTGGCAAAACTAGCTTTAGCGGTCAATATTAGCTGTGAACAGTAGCTGTTAGAGATTAGTTGTGTAATTAAGTGTTTCAAGTTAGAGTGTTTGTCAAATTCAGCTGTTGAAATAGTAAATTCAGTATAAATATTTAGTAGCTTTTGACAAACTCTACCTCAAAAGCTAATATTTGTAGTTTTAGAGAAAAACTACCTCAATTTCTAAAAGCTACTTCAATCTTTACCCCAAAAACTATTTGCCAACACCGGTGTTTTTCTTGTCGAGTTTTGACTTGGTCCAACTAATGCCACACACACCCTAATTCTTATTCAAAGAACTAGTGTTGTTTAGATGCAACATAGTTAGCACGTTTGACAAAATTTTGAATTCCATGAGATGCTCCGATGCGAAAAGCTTATCTTGAGAGATTTTGCCATATCTCACGTTGTTGGTGAGTGGTGACCCAATCCTTGAATTGGGTTTGATGTATCAATAACATCCACTTGAGGGATCTAAGGTTGTATTGTTCCACTTTTGAATCGAGTTTTTTGCCTAATTTCCTATCATAGAAATATATAAAATAAAATAAAATAAAATAAATCTAGGAATTCAAATCTAAAATCCAGTAAAACAAGACAAGAAAATACAAGCATTAATAAAAGAGTGGACCAATTGAAAATCTTATGCATTTACATACCCAATATCATGTGAAGTCTTATAATTCCTTCAAAAGTCTTATAAAACATCACCCCTACCAAATTTGTGCATACAATCACTAGATCTCCTTAATTTCATCACATACCCACCATCATCCATGCATAATAATAAGTTTAAAACAACCTATAAAATGACTAATTAATTGAAAACCAAAGTATACAGCAAAAATATTATTACTTAACAAATTAGTTATCATAAGTCTTGCATTCTTCAGTCTCAGGGTTATCCTTACAATACTCCTCTAGAGGATCAGTGTCCTTAGCCTTGTCCCTAGCATGGCTAGCCGCGGCACTAACCTCTTCAACCACATCCCAAGCCGCAACGCACTCGCTGCTAACCGGGTCATCCGAGCACGTCTCTTGTGCCTCTTGGATACTCTTTTCCACGTTGTCCGATAACTTATCGGGTGCGGCACGTACCGCTATCATGCGTCTAGGACGAACACTCCTAATCGTGTACGTGACCATGTTACCCGACTTTGATGTTGCACTCCTAGTCGTGTACGTGACCATGTTACCCAACTTTGGTGTTGCAACATTTGCGTTACATGGCTTATTGCCTAGCATCATTTTTGGGCTCATTGATAGACTCATGCTAATTGCCATGATTTTTTTGAGCCCCTTTTTTCCCCCTTTGTTTTGCTTCTTATTTGAGATGTTTTAAGAGATTGATTTATGTGGGCACTATAACAAAGGTAATATAGGGATGATATGTTTGTTAAAGTTTGATATTTATTTGGTTTTGAGATTGAATGTTGTGCACATATTTCTTATCATTATATGGCCACTTGTGTGATCCCACGTTGAATTGTGGTGGATATTTTGATTAGTTTTTGTAGATCTTTTTCCCTTTTTCTTTTGGATGTAATAGTGATTTTTTTTTTCTTTCTATTTGTCTTCCATTGAGGTGTGGTCACTAATCTCCTTCAATTACGTAGTTTAATAACTTTTTTTTTTTTTTTTCCATTTTGATGTTCAAGGGCCTTGATTTTGATTTTTCTAGATATTATTGAAAATTATCAAATATGTGTAAGAAGATACTTTAAGTTGGTCACCTATACAAACAAGTGGTAGCTTATACTCCGTAAAATACAAGACCCAATGGATATAATTTTGTCCGGTTTAAATTGCTTAGGTAGAAATCCTTAAGATTGCTGTGTTTTATGATAATAAGTTCAACATAGCATGAGTAATTTTATATACGAAATAATAGATTAATCGATACCATAATCTTGTTAAGGAAGAACCTTGTAAGTTGTAACAATATATGTGTAGATAAGTAGATATCATAAATTCGTGTTATCTTTTGTTAAATATCTAACAATTAGATGTGAGTAATAGCTCTTAATTAACTAAAAAAAATAAAGGATGAATTAACATTCAAATATATAGATAGAGGAAGTTGAGTATGCATGTATATTGTATATTTGTATGCTCCATCATTCATTTAGGTTAATTTTATTGAATAGTTGACCTATAATCTTTTTTTAGTTGTTGTTATTCTAACGAAAATTTCACCAAATTACACTAAGTTGGTGTTGTGTTTGCTTCATGTTGGAAGACTTCCATTTATTGAATTGTATACAATACAATGTTTGCAAATGCACAATTCATTTCTTTTGGAGTAATTACGAAGTTTTTGGCACCAAATCCTTAGCAACCAATTCCTTAACTCTTT